>JAUZSU010161265.1:0-13810 GCA_034780255.1 Parotocinclus maculicauda | reverse complement strand
TGTAAGACTGTATAAGTTGTAAGTCGCTCTGGATAAGGGCGTCTGCTAAATGCCATAAATGTAAATGTAAATGTAAATCTTGACAAATCCGGGCCTTATAGATTATAATACATTTATAATACATACTCACAGATACTTGAAGTTAATTCATACTACAGTTCTTTACTCCCATGCATTAGCTATGTAAGAATAGCCGAAGCATGAGCTGTCAAGCGGTTTGGCACGGGACACTACTGGCTTGTTTTGGTGCAGATTTGCTTGACTGGGCAACTCTGGGCGACGGTTAATCAGTGCAGGCATGCAGACCATGTTCTCAGCTCATGCCGTTCAGCCTCGGCCGTCTCCGTAATAACGGGCCAGCCTGCCAAGAAGCTCCACTGGCACGTAGCACAAAACCCCTCTGCCCAGCGCCTGGTATCCCAATATTTCCCCTGTGAGATTGGGGTTTTATTTTCAGTGCAGTAAAGTTTTAATTAGAGCCTGCGTTAACTGGGACCCGGCTCTATTACCGGGGTGATTTATCCATATGTCTGTCTGAATGACACTCTCCGATCCACTATATACAGTAGGTTTGAAAGCAAAATTACAGTGCCATGTGCTCTTATACGCAGTCACGGCGTGTAATCTGTTAACCATACTCCGCTTTTCTGCGCTGGAGGCTTTCGCTGCAGCTGTGCAATTACGAAAGACCATCATTTTGTAGTTTGAGAAAACGAGTTATCTGTCGTTACAGACCAATAAAGCTGGTATAGGCATGCAAAATGATCGTTTGTGTTCAACAACAGGCAGGAGGAGCACTCGTGATAAACAAAATATCGGTCTGAATAGCTTGGTCTTTCTTTGTGTTGCTGTGTGTGAGATATTTTGGTCTCAGGAGAACACAGAGTAAGGTCGCATGCTGCTGGAGTCATCAGGGTTACGTTCGTCTTTTTGCATTGAATTTATATTATAAGGTTAAAACCTCGACAGATTGTGTGATATCCTGCGATCTTTTTTGTCTAAATGTGCGATAAGGATTTTCTAGCGTAAGATCTGTGACTAAAGAAAATGTACAGGTTCACACATTTATGAAGGTGAAGAATCGCAGTGCATTGAAACAGTGTTTGTGTCAGACTTGGTACAGGGAACGAGGACGGAGACAGACATAAGTGTAACTGGGGTTTTTTAAAAATCAAAATGCCTCGGTACTTGTCGTTAATTTGTTCCAAAGGCACAGTGATTGGTAAACAAGGAATTCTTCAGTGTAAACTTCAACACTATGTATATACACAGTAAAAAAACCAACCATTTTTTAAATGAAAAACACATTCTGTTGTTTATTAGAAATACATTACATACAGTACGTTTTTCTTTTTGGTTGGCTGTAGTCACTAACCCAATTGGGACTCACCGTGGCTTATTTGCACTACAATATATGTCAAATAATAAGAATTTAAAGAAATGTCTTATGCCCCCCAGGTGGCACTTACAGTACTGTGCAAAAGTCTTAGGCCGCCATTAGATTGGTTGTTTTAGAAAAAGTATAATGACCATATTGTCCATGACTGGACTAAAAATTTCAGACTTATACTTTATACTTTATAATACTTCATAATCCTTTTTTTCACGGGTCTTCATTCCAATCTTTGGGAGCTTTAGCATATCTTTGCCCTCTGAATGTCCTAAAAGACCATTCCTGATCAAGCTTTAGGTTTTGCATCCTAGCCTTAGCATTAGCCTATAAAAGCTGTTTTGTTCTAATGGTCTAAGTGGTTGATTTTCTGGTTTTATTCTAATTAAGAGACTGAGAATAATTGTACACAGTCTTTATACCATTGCTATAACAATTTAACATCTAATTTTATGTTGGCCTAAGACTTTTGCACTTTTCACGGTAAGTCCCTGGTTCACATGACACTTACTTGGAAGTATTATAAGCAGCTTTGTCGTTGGTCCTTGGTCAGGATGGCATTAAATGGGCAGCTGGTAAGCATGCCACACTGCGCGTTCTTACAGTGTTGTCATCGACTGCACAATTAGATGTAAAATCGTACAGCACAAAGGCAGCTTACGTTGTAGACTTTCCCACATTATCTGGCCATCAGCAGCCGGTCAAGGCAAGGGTTGCATAAACAACGGCCTGTTTAAGCCTAACAGCCAAAGAAACGACGGGGAATTGTTGCATCATATCATCTGTTCATGCTGAGACCTAACGAGGGTGACTTACTGCACTTGGTTTGGATTTCTTAACATTTTAACAGTGTACAGTGTTGCTTTAAGAGCCTGACATGACTGTTAAAAATCAGAATGGTTTTATTGCGCAAGCATGTAGCTTAAAAGAACAATGTGACCTGGTAAACATCGTGAATACAGACTTACAGAAACACAAAAATTAACAAGGAGTTTACACGACCTCTGCCGGAAATAAATGGAAATCTGACCAAACTTTTACACTGGACAATACCTAGCTGGTCATTGCTTTGAGTTAGAGACCATTTACAGTACTGTTCAAAAGGTTTAGGTCACCTTTAGATTTGTTGTTTTAATAATAACCGTATTGCCATATTCCCAAAAATGTCAGATCTCTGATCTTCATTCCAGTTTTCGAACACTCGAACGCTAGCAAAAGCCAAAGTTAGTTAATTATCCCCTAATTTTTGTGGGCAGTGTATGAATTTATACAGTTGAATTATTTTCTTGATAAACACAGTGACATACAGTTATGTGCAAAAGTCTTAGGACACCATTGTTGTTTAAGCAATGGTATAAAGACAGTATTTAAGACGATTGGATCGTCAACCTCTTCTCCTTCTGAAAAAAATGCTTTCCTGGCTGCTACCCTTTCAAAATGACCCAAACTGTAGAAGAGTCGACTAGACGTCCTGAGAAGCTGCCAGATGCTGCTATTACTCAAGTGTAATTGAAGGTCACGGCAAAAACCTGCCTCTGCAGCCTTTAGAAGCTGGTTTGTTTATTTATTTATTTTTAATAATAACTTTATACTTATTTCCTATATTTTCTGGTTGCATTTTGGTAAAGCGACTAAGAAATAATTAGATATGCTCATTATAGCGTTGTTGAAATAATGGTAGAAGTAATGGAAGTGACTTTTGCACAGTACTGAACATTAAACAGGACTTTTTCTAACTGCTCTCTTGTTTGCGTGTGTGTTTGACACTGCAGGTTCGAGGAACAAGAGGCGACGTGCTGTACATCCTGGACGCCAGCAACCCACGCCATGCTAACTGGCTTCGCTTCGTGCACCAGGCGCCGTCTCAGGAGAAGAAGAACCTGGCTGCCATCCAGGTAAGAGAGTGAGCCCCCTCTAATGTGCAAGTGACCCGTGTTTGTGTGGCTGCTTATCTGTAACAAACTGTAAATAGAATTTCTAAGCATTTGTTCCTGTCCTACTGTAAATAGTACTCCTTCCTTTGTCCCCCCACTACCTGTGTAGTCTCCCTAACCTATAATTGTACCGGGTGAGTTAAAAGTCACAGCACACGTCATGTGCTACATTGTGGAGTTTTCACAAAGGCTGCTAAAACCGTTGTTGAGGTTCCTTGGTCGGTTCTTCAGACGATCATGGCATGGCTTGTCGTCCACAGTCCCGGTTTCTCTGAATTTGGTTGTGAAGGATGTAACAGTGCTGTGTGAAATGGACCTTTCTGGGTGATGGTTGTTGAAGTTTGTTGCTTTGATACGGCAGCTGCGTTCCCCGTATAGCAGAACAACAAAATTTTGTACTTTCTGTGTTGAACCACTAGAGATATTGCAAATCTGATTGTCATTTCTGATCGATTTATGAGACAATTCTGGTTTACATTGAGATGCTACCTGACCATCTTCCCATTGAAAAAACTTGCTCTTGATCCAGGCCTAAAGGAGATTCCTCCTTACCCATTACTTGCTGGGGTACTCAGATGTGTCATTTTCTATTTTGTTTCTAAAATAAAAGGGTGTCCACTTTTACATTCACTCGTTGAGCCTTCGTTTCATCTACCTGTTCTTCCATGTTTTGTAAGACTTTCAATTCAATTCAATTTTATTTCTATAGTGATTTTTACAATGGAGCATTGTCTCAAAGCAGCTTTACAATATTATATTATCTTAAAAGGCCAATCCCAAGCTGAGCAAGCCTAGGGAGACAGTGGTAAGGAAAAACTCCCTGAAAGTGGTAGGAAGAAACCTCCGGAGGACCAAAACTCAACAGGGGACCTGTCCTCCATGGGTGGCTTAGATGTTAATTAAATAAATACTAAAAAGTATATTGACTAATAGCAAATTTAGGTAAATAATTTAAATCAATAACAAATTAATAATAAAATTAGATTTTTGATTATTGCTGGTTTCCGTCAAACAGGCGTATCAAATCCTTTTGAGCGTTACAACTTTACGACCTAAGCAGGATCGTATCGGTATATGACTGTATTTTCTCGAATCGTTCTGAATTTCCGTAAATTCAAAATGTTTATCCTGTGTATAACAGTTTAGGCTTTGAATCGGCGCTAGAGTTTGGTTCCACTCATGCTTTCAGCGGTGGCTCTGTGAAATTATTTGTTATATTAACATTACAGTAGCTTAAAAAGACGGTGACTGTCTTGTGACAGCGTAAAACATAAATTAATGCAGTACAGTCGTTCCTTTCACCTATCGCTGGCCTTTTAAAAATATATATAAAATATCGTATTGCAGGATTTTGCGGTACGTAACATATAAAAAAATATTAAATAGAAATAAAATACAGTATGTACAGATGAGTACAGAAAGAAAACACAATGGAATCGCCCACGTGAGTACACGACACACCATTGGCTGATGGATGGAAGGTGACCAACCAGAGCACTGTGTTCTACATTCTGGGTGCTGATTGGCTCGGTGACTTTAAGAGTGTGGAAATGATTTATAAAGCCTTAAAATATCTATAAACAGTTAAAGAAATTTAAGGTCGCTACTTTGGTCGCTATTTTTACCTGTCGCGAAGGCTCTGGAACGTTAAACGAGACGTACCTGTACCTATAGCAACAGTTTCTAAAATATTGTGTGCTTCCAACTCGTGTCCCAGAGCTCTTTTAATCCCAACCTTCCAAGCACTGAATTCTCTTGTGTTCCCTGCATTACTAGTAGTGGAATCATGCTAAGTTACAGTCTGTTTCATTCCGAAATACTCTTAAGGTGAGGAAGAATTAGCCTGGCATGTCAATCCGGATGCTGATTGGCTGTCCCTGAATCGGGGTTTTTTGTTTTCAGTTTCACTGTGTGTAAATACAGCTGGAAAAAGTTAGATTTATTTGAATGTTCAAGGAGCAGTGTGACTGAAGGTAAATATTTTGACTGGTTTTGATGATTTTCGACATAACTAAATTGTGTTTACTGTAGACATGTCTACATCATCGGAGTTAGTGATGTGTGACATGCACCGACACACACATTCGATTCTACCGCTCTCATGGCTTGTAGCACAGCCAAGCCGAAGCCTTGCTTTTGTGTCATTCACACTTAATTTATTGCATACACACATTCACAATAGTTGTGCAAATCCAGCTACGCACATTGCGACATGACTGAAATAAAAATGATTATTGTTGGTGTTGCGCCTTTGATGCACTTATGCAACTTATCAGATCGATGTGTCCCGTGTTCGGCCTGAACAGAATACAGTCTGTATAATGAAGTTTGTGTAGGTTTGATCTGAAAATCACTGGGTGCAAACCTTTGTTCATGTTTGATCACATATAATACCTTAAATCTTTTAGATCATTTCTAAGTCTGTCCTGTTGAGCTGTGCTAAATAAAAAGATAGATTTAACATATTCTCATATTGAAATGATCCCGTATTAACAATGCAGTACTGTGCAAAAGTCTTAGGCCACCATTCGATTTGTTGGGAATGATATAATGACCACATATATTCATAACTATTAGAGCCCTTTCAAAGACTCCCTGATTAACCTTCTTTAGACTGTAGAAGGGTCCACACGGGACTGCCAGATACTGATATTGGTCAAGTGTAAGGGGAGGTCACACTAGTCTATCGAAGGTGTTTCTATTTTAATAAAGATACTGAGAACTAATTATATACTTCTCACAAAAATTGGGAAAAATATCAATCCATTTAATGTCTTCCGCTTAATCCACATGGGGTCGCGGGCCAGCCGGTGCCCACACGGCAAATCTGGGTGCAAGAGCAGGAACAACCGTAGACGGGGCACACACACAGTAACACACTAAGGACCACTTTAGAGACACCAATTCACCTAACACGCATGTCTTTGGACTGTGGGAAGACATTGGAGTACCTGGAGTAAACCCACGTAGACATGCAGACTCCACACAGAAAGGACCCAGGTCAATCCACCCCGGATCGCTCGCTGTGAGGCACCGGTGCTACCCACCGAGCCCTAATGAAATATCCCATAATGCAATGTATTTGCTGAACAATGCTATTTCGTACCCTAATGGCGGCCTAAGACTTTTGCACAATCTACTCTCTATACCCGAACCGTTCCTTAACATCAAATTCTAATAAGATAAAGAGGGGTTTGGCGTCTTCCCTTTGACCTTTAAGAGGATAAAACTTTGATGATGCCAAATTTAGGGCTTCTCAGGACTTGACATCTGACCTTTTTTTAGGCTGGACGGGATGATCTGTTTTCTGTCTCCCTCCCTCTGTTTTCCTTCATTTTCTTGACCGTTTTATGAGCTATTTCTCATCTTGCCGTCTTGTCTGCACAGTCTCACCTCAACGTGTACAAGCGCAATCATAAAGATATATGGTTTAGGTATAAATTCTCATCAGGCTCTCAGTTCAGCCTTTGATTGTGTGCGTGATCATGTCCATGTATGTATTACATTCCTGACTAAGTACTGTGGCTTGTGTGGTAGTCACAGGGGATTCCACTTAAAAATGTTCATTATTGACTGCTCTTGTGTGTCCCTTTGATCTAAGCACAAGGTGGCCAAACACGAATTGCGTTCAGCTGCCAAACCTGTCAAAACCTGTTCTCCATTTCGTTCCAAGTCGAGCTGATTATTAGGAGCATTACATTACATACAGAGATATGAAATATTGTGCCTCGAGGACCTTGACTTGGAATCGGTGAAATCATGTTCCCCGATCTGTGACTCTTTTCATCCCATTTTGATCTTCTTAAACCCTAACCAGATGGGATTAACTTTACATGTTGTCCTGTAGTAATTCCATCTTGCAGCACAGATGCTGCTCTGCCATTTTGTTTCATCAGGATCGTGTTTTTCCCGAATGAAATTCCGTTTCTCACCCAACTGGGCGGACGTCGATCGTATCAGTCTGACCAGTGAATCTCCGTGATTTTGCAAAATTTAGAAAATTAGAAATGAGAATTTAAAAACAATAAAGAATTTAAAAATAAGAGAATTCAACTGATTTCGTTATTTGGTGTGTGATAGGACGGAGAGAATATTTTCTACCTGGCTGTGGATGACATAGACACAGATACAGAGCTTCTGATTGGCTACCTGGACAGTGACATGGAGGAAGAAGAAGAGGATGAGATCGTCAAAGATGAAGAAGAAGAGGACAGCAAAGAAGCCAAGTCCATCAGCACCCAGCCAGGTCAGCTGTTAGGGTCCTGTTATGTGTCCATGATTTTAGGAAAGGGGCTAAAGCATTGGTACACAATTCTGTGGTCCAGACTGGAGCTACTTTAAACATTTGAATGGGGCTTGATTACATTAAAATGTCATTTATTTCACTGATTTCAACAAAGGTTTAAATTTAAGTTAAAAAGTTTCTAGGTACTGGAATTTTTTATTCGGTTTTTATTGTCATTTAGCGTCGACCGGTCAGTCACAGCGGCACAAACGCAGCCACACATAAACAGCACAGTGTTGTAATTCAGAATTCAGTGTACAGGGCTTTAAACACGGCTCAGAAACTCGCCGGTTTGTATACAAGACCGCTGCTGACGGACGCTCATGATGAGGAAGTGTGAGATTTCAGTTGTTTTGAGTGTTAAATAGTTTCCCTAATTAGCACAGAACTAATGAAGGTGGAGGGATTTACACTGTTCAGAGCATGCTGTTTGTAATACATACATAGTGAGAACAAGCAGTGGAGGAAGAACTCCAGAAACGGGTGGAACAGTGAATTTAATGAGCCATTATAAACAGCATGACCTCACATTGAAATAAATAAAAAAGGTTAAGGCAAAGAGGTTAAAACCCTTGTATTGTTCCCAAGCAGTGAAGGATTTTCCATTAAAAGGAACGTTCAACAAAAATGTTTCTGTACGCTGTCGTTTCTAATTTTAAGACAGAAATAAAGATAAAATTGGACAAAATTGAAACAGTCGATCATATGTTTAAAAAGAAAATCAGCAATCAGAATCAGCCAAGGAAATTACGATCTGTGCCTCTATCAATTTCCTTTTTTGTGGGTGTCTGGAATACTGAGTATGTAACTTGTTTGTAACTTCTTTATATGCAGAGTCGGTGATAAAGCGGGAGGATCACCCATGTCTGTTGTGTGAGAGCAGCTTCCCTAGTGAGGAGGTTCTGGCTGAACACCTCCAGAGTCTGCACCAGAGAGCCAGCACCGAGGACAAAGAGTTCAAATGCCGCAACTGTGGCAAAGAGTTCCCCATCAAACAAGCACTGCAGCGCCAGTCAGTACACACTCTCTCTCATACACACACACACACACACACACATACATACACACAACCACACACACATACACACACACAACCACATACACACATATATATATACACACACACAACCAACCACACACACACACACACACACACAAAACCACACGCGCACACACACACACACACACACACACACACACAGGAACATAAACACACACACACACAGGAACATAAACACACACACACACAACCACACATATATACACACACACACACACACACACACACACACACACACACATGCCAACACACACATTACTAAATCTAGTTCAGCACACAGCATAGTTGCTGAGAAATTCTGTATCCAAACACCACCAACGTTTCCCTTTCATACAACTCACAAATAGACTGATTCTCAAACCTGATTCTCAGTTAGAGCTTGTTTAGCCATGTAATGCTCTCTCTTAATCTTTATCTCCACCTCTTCTGGAATATCTGGAACACACCAGTCGATCACACGTCCAATCAGAAAGACCACATGCTAAAACCAAACATTGAAGAAGTCAGGTTAGCAACATCACACCAACTATTTGGAATATATATTACTTTCAGATATGATTTCAGATACAAAGTAGTTATTAGTATGACAGAATACACAGGGTCTTCAATCACAGACGACATACTAGACCCAGAAGTCAAAATTCCACTATCCGAATGTACTTGTGGTTTAGATAATGAATATAAGTTAAAATTCATTACTGCAATCTCTAACCGGTTAGTGTATATTCATATATTTTAGACTTCCTGCCTCGTTATCTTGCCTGTCTTTTGTCTGTGGGCTGAGCACGACAAAACAATAATAAATAACTATTACACAATTATTAAAAGCTAAATAAAATGAATGTGGAGGGTGTAGGTAAGATGCAATAATGATTTTTTTATATCGGTTACATAGCCATGTCATCTCTTATAGCTAGTACTGCCCCATACGTTACAACAGAAATTCAGATACAGGAAGTTCGAATAACTGGGTTTGACTTGAGTGGCATATTTGATTACACCTCAAATATAATGATGAAACCGAGTTGAATGGCCAACAGGTTATAGAACTCAGGAGAGTAGCGCCCCGTTTCATCTCTGAGACCCCGATACCTTAGGGTAAACACAACACATTTAGAATACATATAGCATTTAAAAAAATTGATTTAACAAATAAAAGTTAAATTCGTTAAAAATATCTTTCAACACTGAAGTGTAAGCTAAAAGTAATCACAGTGAATATTAAGTTGAACTTCTATTAATAAACTTGGCTGATTAACGGCCTACAGCAGAGTAGGTTAGTAAATGTTTTTGTGTACCTGCACTGCATGTCACTTTGGGTAAAGTTGTTTGGTGCAACAGAGAGGGTAAACAAAACGTAGCCTTTTAGTGAACCCTCAGTGGTGTACCGGTAGTAAAGGCGTGGCAGGAAATCAGAAGTGAAAGCAATTAGAAAAGCCTAACAATGGAAAAGGAAGTAAGACAAAGAATAAAAAGTCCATTAGCTTCTCATTAGCGAGTACACTGATTTTGTTTACACAAAATTCACCAGAAACTTCAAAAGACTGGCGCTGAGTCAAAGAAGAGCTCCCTTCATCAGAAGGATGCTGTCTTTAATCAAGACACAGGAATACTCACATTGCTAATTACAGCAAGATAAGTGATGAGCTCTAGGATCGTAAACCATATTCCGATGTCCTGTGCCCGCTCTGCCACAGGTCTGCGGTACTCGCACACAAATTTCTGTGCATCCAGGCGTATTTCAACCCAATTATTCACAAGGGCAAATAGTGGTGCCAGAGGACAAGCTGCTACAAATATAGTAATAAACCCAAACTGCAGGACTGCAAATAGAGAGAAAGAGAGACTTTCACATTTAATCTTTCCCACTCTGAACACTTCCAGTTATTCATGTGTCTGTATCAGAATACTTATTTGAGGTTATAAGTATTTGTTAAACAGTAGACATGATGTTTATACATCACTACTACCTGTTTCCTACCCACTGCATTGTTTCTGATAATGTCCTATATTTTGATTATCTCTTTAAAGCAATTTTAAGAAAACATTAGTCAAGCCTAAAGGGGACTGATTTTATTCTGTATTATGTCTCAGTACCATTAACGTTCAAAATAAGATACCTCCATACCGTGAACAGTAATGACTACTCTTGCATAGTAAAATGATTAGTATAGTGAAAATGATTTAAATGTGTAGAACTTACCCATTTCCAGATATTCATCAAAAAGACCCTCACACACTAGAAGTTCATAATCTGTTTCCCATGGTGACAAACCCTCTTGCTCATTTGTTCCCTTTTCACTTTGAGCTGAATTAATTTTCCGCTTGCACCACCATGCCTTTATTTTACTGCAGAGTAAAAAGGAACAACAGTATGTTACTACATACAGGCATGCATACAAAAATAGTTTCTTTGGTAGCAAAAACAGGCTTACGGAAGCACAAATTCTTGAACATTGTTGATTACTTGTTTGCCCACCATAATGACCAACAGCTCTTGAGCAAGCTCAATAAGGCATCCTGAAGCACCACACTAAAATAAATAAAATGTGTTAATGAGGACAAACATGTATCCAGTTCAGAGCAATCTCTAAGTGACTTATCTGTAGGTAGACTATTACAAAAATCCGAGAAACGAGTTGTACACTTACATCTTCATTACGAATTCCAAACAGTGTGTGATATTTTCCAGGATATCCAACAAACCTTCAAAATAGCAGGAATAAAACTCATTTGTTGTCTTGTGATGTTTAACAATGTGGTGTTTGCTAAATACACACTCACCTGCCTTTAAAAAACGCAATGTAAACAGGAGAAGAGTAGAAGTTGACAAACTGGAAAATGAACACTTTCAGGATGAAAGCATCTTCATATTTGGTCTGTGTACGGTGCATTTCTTTGGGTAAAGAACGTAAACAGCATAAACCCTGCATGTATAGGAATATTACTTTGCAAGGAATTGTGATTATAGGATTTTCTTACCCCACTGGGTCAGGATTTGAGCCAGATATGTGTAGAATTTAGACAGCAACATAATTATCATCAAGTTTAGCACAGAGCCAGTGATACTTGCTATTCTACTTGCCTGTTGAAGAGACACATCTCATGTATTGCATTGTATTTGTACAGCTAAAGACTGTATTTAAAACTTAACCAACCACACAGCAGACTATTTCTAAATTTTACATGGCTATTACTATCACAGTCAAGCATATCTACACAATAATTCGCTGCTTATCGAATTAAAACATGTCAAGAGACCTGACACCAAGGTGTTCACTAAATGTAATGCTTACAATGAATTCAAGTATTAAATTGTCACAAATAAGCTGTACTCGTGGTAATTTGATCAATTTAGAAGATACATCAACAGAGTATAAGGTTGTCTTTTTAATAGTAATAAACTCTCACAGTATGATCTTACCACTAAGAGTACACAACTCACAAAAATTAGGAGATATTTTATTAGGGGATATTTGATTTTGAAATATCCCCTCATTTTTGTGAGCAGTATATATACAATTCAGATACAACTAAATATTTTTGGTTAATTTAAGTGTACTGAATATGGATAATTTCAATATCAATTACTATCCATAAATATCCAATAATTAATTTTACACTATAATAACATAAAAAATATATATATTTTTTTTGGTACTGTAAAAATATCACAGGTGGAGGATAATAGTTGGAAAGACTTTAATGTTAGCCACTGTACTTACTGAGAATATGAAGAAAGCACTTTTAGAATTGTAGATGATGATGCTTAGGATAGTTCGGTACAGGATAATTCCTATTAAAAACATCAAAACTATCGCAACCTGCACAGATAGCGTTCAGAATCAGAAAATGAAGTGTCCTTTAACACACGACCAAGATGAGACAGGTCAGTTTCATTTGATATTTTGCTTTACCATCAGAATGATGACCATGTTGCCAGTTATACTGCGCCGAAACCGAGAGTTCTTTGGGAAGTATGGCTCCTCAGCCCCAGTTATAGGATTACGGATTGTCATGGGTGCCATGGCAGTAAACTCTGGCCTTGGCCTTTCCTAACATTCAAAGGAGAAGAGAGCAGATATACTAATAAATAACATGTGGAATTACAAGTAATACACATATTTTTAAAATAAAACATTGGACAAAAGATCATGCTGTATGACAAGATCTATTTTCTATATTCATTGAATCTTGAATCCATGTTTTAATAGAATATAAATAATTTTTTGATATTTAGACACACGCAGCCTCCATTCTTTACTTTACAACATAACGTGTGACAAATATTCAACAGATTAAGTGGAATTTATGTTACAAACACTTTAGACTTTTTTTGTATTCTCTGCTGTATTCTCTACATTATTCACTTTATCAAGTCTGCAATGGGACTGCCATTCTTTTGTTCATTTGTAAAAAAATTTTGTGCTTAATGCTAGTCAGGGTCACGTACCTAGCCTCTGGCACAGACCACAAGGCAGTAACAAACCTAGACAGGGTGGCAATCCATCACAGGGTGCATACACTTACACATTAAGGGCACTTTGGAAACACGAATCAACCTAGCATATATGAATCATTATAGAATCAATGTGGGAGGTACACAGAGTAGCTTCAAGCAGACATGGGGAGGACACGCAAACTACCCCATAGTCTAAGGCTGTTACTGAACCGGCGATCTTGGAGCTGTGAGGTGACAGTGCTAACCGCTGCGCCACCCTTTATGATTTTCATTTATGTATTTATTTTTTTACCTCGGCCTCCTCAAACTCAGAGCAGTCCCACTTGTGGGACAGGACACAGCAAGTCCGTTTCCAGTACTCCAGGAAAGTGACTGCCCACAGGGATATGAACATACTGAAAAACACTGTTCCTCCATTGTCAAATAGTAAGCCTGCCTGCAACAAAATAATGCACAGTGATTTACTGCTACAGCGTACAATACACTGCTGTTTCACAATACAGTCGATTCCGGTTAATTGGACCACATCGGGATCGTTTTTGTCCTAATAACCGGCTGGTCCGATAAAACAAACATGCTCTAGACGGGACGTGCTATGTAACATATTAAATGTTTATTAAACCTTTATTGAGCGATTTACACGTATAGCGAACGTACAAACAAGAACTACTGTTGCTTA
>JAUZSU010161254.1:0-13812 GCA_034780255.1 Parotocinclus maculicauda | reverse complement strand
AAGTCACACTTAGCCACAGCTAAAGTGTGTCAGATCACACTGGAAAAGTTCTTCAAACGTTGGCTGGAATTTAGTAAGAACTTGTTTTTTTACAGTATTATGCTGTACTTATACCTGTACATTGTGTATCGTTTCGAAAAACTTGTTTGCAAATGTATTTTTAAAATGAACAAAGTTTGTAAGCATATATATATATATATTCATTAAGTGTCCATGATTGCAGCAGGAAATGGCAACTTTTTTGGGAGTATGTTTACACTCAGTCTTACACTTGACAGAGCCAATAAAGTAGCTTCACAACACTATGGACAGTCTGACACCAACTATTGAAATCTCTCATGTACATCTATGTGTGTGGGAGAAAAATTGAACCATACAGATTTGGTGACAGACTCATAGTAGGAGCTTTCTGTCACTGGCAAAGTTAAACTCCAGGGGAAAAGCTGGAGAGATGATTAACTCTCTAGACTTTTTAATTCACAATATTCTTTGTTTGAATAGGCCCATATGAAGCTCATAGTTTTGTACTACCTTGTATTTTGTAGACTGTTGCCTCGTTTTGCTCTTTTTAAGTTTGAACACTAAAATACACTCACACGCAACACACACACACACACACATTACAGTGCAATGTAGCTTTCAAATTTTCATGAGCCGCTCTGGGGGAGAAGGAGAAGGCGGAGGAGGATTGTTCTTCTCTTGAATCTGCTTAACAAGTACCAGCCAGTGAGTCACCCATGCTTTCATCCTCAGACCCACAGGCCACATAAAAGTGATTACAGCCTTTCATTCTCATCTGACAAAGCCAACGTCTCATGATGCACTGGCTCTGGACAACTGAAGGATGTTCTGCACTTCAGGATTTCCTTAAGCTTAAAATCCTTGCAAAAAAATTGCACAGCAGACAGTTTGAGATATCAAACGAGGAGTGAACGTTACTGCTGAGAGATAATAGCCTGTCTGTAATCTCTTTTCGTCTTATTAGAAGAGGGTTGTTAGCGGAGAAGGGGATTTCCTACTTTTCCTACTTTTCCTACAGCGCCTCGTCTTTGATTGACTTTTCTATTAGGAAACAGTGCCTCCCTGTGGCTGGGCTAAAGTTATTGCCTCATTACAGATGGCTACAGTTACAACAACAACAAATCAACCATATAATGGGTAAGGTACAGGACTCAGGACCCTTATGGACTTGATGGTCCAGGATTCAAATCCCACCTCTGCCAAGCTGCCACAGTTGGGTCCTTAAGCAAAACCCTTAACCCACCATTGCTTGAATTGTAAGATTCGATGAGTTGTAGGTTGCGCTGGATAAGGGCGTCTGCTAAATGCTGTAAATATAATAATATGCATTCACCAGTCACTGCACGATATCAGACGCATACTTAACTATCATGCACACAGCACTTGTATCAAGCAGCACTGTCTTTTTGTCCAGAAAAAAAAAGGTCATGTGAAATTTTGGTGTATCTGCAGCCTTGGATTCCAGCCCAACAGGAACTACACCTCATACCCTTGTTTTAATGATACGGTCTTTAAATGACTGATGAGTTCCATCAGGTTTGTTAATGCATGGAGGGATAAAATGGGGCATAGTGGTGGCTCAGCCATTAAGGCACTAGACTTTTAATTGAAAGGTTCTGCTTTGCCAAGCTGCTACTATTGGGCCTTTGAGAAAAGCTCTGAACCCTGAATTGCACAGCTTAATTTGCAAGCCAGTTTATATAAAGGTGCCTGCCAAACACATATAAATGTAAAACTTTGCAGATAAGATTAAACACTGTTCACATCGAGAAGGTCCTGAGTTTGAACGCAGGTGCTGCAGTCTGGGTCCTTTCTGTGTGAGGTCTGCATGTCTTCATTGCATTTGCATGGGTTTACTCTGAGTGCTCCCTCTTTATCCCGTTTATATTTACATTTACGGCATTTAGCAGACGCCCTTATCCAGAGCGACTTACAACACATACAGTTTCACAATTCAAGCAATGGTGGCTTAAGGACCCAGCTGTGGCAAGTTGGCAGATATTGAACCCTGGACCATCAGGTTCAGAGTCCAGTACCTTAACCTCTAGGCCTACCGCAGTCTCCCACAGTCCAAAGACATATGTGTTAGGTTAATTTGTGTCCCCAAAGTGCCCCTAGTTTGTGTGTGACTACATTGGATAGGTGACTTGGGTTGTTCCTGCCTTGAGCTCTATGCTGCCAGCTAGGCACAGGCTATCCTGCAACCATGTCTAGGATCAAATGGATTAGAAAGTGAATTTATTAACATATTTTGTTTAAGCTTACTTGTTCTAACATATAATTTGCTATGTTAATAAATGTCTTTGCCTTAGTAGCTTAATATATACGTTTGGTAGGTTATAGAGTTACAATTGGCTAACCAAACACATTTCTATTTTCTATTTCTATTCAGTTTGCTGAGTAGCAGATTTTCTTTTAAACAATTCTGAATGTCCATTAATGTCCATTAAATAACCGGAAAAAATGAATGAAACTCTGACTGAAATCATTATCTGAAGGTTAAGGTGCATGATGTAGTTCTGCTCAGTAATCCAGGGTTACATTTTTACTGCCATTATTTTAGTGGTGAACAGCAACATGCCCCAGTAAAGTGGGTCTGATGACTCCCCTGAATTGGACTCATACAAGCTGTACCAAAAAGGAAAGCAAAGGTTATTATTAAATACATTAGTCCCCTGAAATCAAAAGAAATGACAAGATGCTCTTTTGAAGCTCCACCATATCTTAAATAACTGCGTGACAACACTTATTTATTATTTCTGAAGAATAACAATTCAAAATTATGTGCACAATGATTGTATAAATAAACAGCAAGAATATTTAGTCTCATGCAAATAAAATTAGGAGTCTCACTGATGAGCGTCTCTAAGCATGGTGCCCTCTGGTGTTCAAAAAATGCAACTCCGTGATGCACCATCTCATTTTTGTATTGCAGTGCATTGCGTAATGATATATTCTGTAGGTGCATGTATAGTAAGCTATAACAAACATCACATAGACACAGAATAATTCTAAAGTACATATTTAATGTTCATATTCATAGATACTAGTCTGAAGTCATGTTTTGTTACAGAATATGAAATTAAGAGAGCTACAAACACTTTGACCTATCTTGCTTGTGTGTGTATAGGTCTGGTTGTCTTGAGCGTGATTTTTTCTGTTCTTTATCGAATGAAAGAATTAAGCTTAACAGAGATATTTTTTCACACTGACATGTCTCTGGAGAATCCCTGGCACAGTTTATCTGACAACAAAAATACTGCAGGCGAACATCACACATGCATCATTTACTAAACCTGTGCATTTGTCAAAACAGATTCAGTCCTCTGTCAGATCCTAACCGGTAATGTCTGTATTTCACAACACACCATCTGTCAGGGCTTATTGTTGATTATTTTTAATGGACTCTAATAGTGCTATTTAGATGTGAGCTATTAGGCTTACTTTGAATTTGAGTGGAAAACACTTTCAGAGGCTGCTGAGTCTATTCTGTAATAAGCAGCTTTTACTGTGTGAAGATGACCCAGATGATACAGCAGGGAGAAATAAGAAAATAAAGACCAAAAATAAATCTCACCATCTAAAAATGAGTGAGTTGCAGGACTGCATTTCTGTACGAACTACCTGAGCTCTGACTACAGTAACATTAAGTAGTTTAAGAACAATCAAATGTACCAAAGAGGCAACAAAGGAAAATCCCTCAGTAGCAATGTATTCAGACTTGCATATTCTGTACAGTTTGCAAAGGCATGGAGATCGTTATCACATAGGCTTAAACGAAGCCCTTCGTTAAGGAGTAGCCAATTAGGCATCCTGTATGGGGGAGGGAAGCATGCTCCAGATAGGGTTAAAGCATTCAGATTTGCTCCTTACCATGAGGTACCCGCCTAGGGATAAAGAGGGATATTGTATTTGGGGGGCAGAGTCAGAATTCCCTCAATATGCTAAATGGTTAAAGGCAGGAGGGGAAGGGAGCTGTTCAGATGATGAGTTTAATGATAAGTACAGTGGTTGGTTATCTGAAATGAATGGAAGTGGATGCATGAATTCATTATACAGTAATATGAGTCACAGATAATACTAGATTAAAAAAAAAAGTGCAATAAATTAAACAGCGGCTCTGTGTATAGTGTCAAAATCACTTTTACTATGAATATTTGTCAGTTTACATCCTCAGCAGTCAGAAGTCAGCAGTCACGTAAACGACTTTATGAGGTGTGTCATAGCAGTCACAGATGCTTTCAGTAATTAGTCAATTTAATGGTTCTTTTAATGGTTTTTATTCACACCCTAAAGACTAAGTGACAATAAACAACTGTGTTACAAATTAAATATGCAGTGGAGAGGATGTTTAATGATTCATAAAGCAAACTTAGTCATTAAGTGTGGAGGCTTTTTGTGTTATGAACATTGTGGCTTCTAATCAGTTTTCATCATTTTTTCATCAGCATTTTAGTCATATTATTACAGTAATATAAGATGCTTTTGTTATCTGAGCATTTGCTTTTCACCTCACTCTCAATTCCCACTCGATCCAATACAGCAATCAAAACCCGGAAGGGAAATAACTTTTAAATTCAGCAAAAGATGTTCATTACTTTGAACGCAAGCAGGAACATGTACGCTTGCTGTTACATTTGAGGCATAGCTGAGCTGCTTGCTTTTGAAGCTGTTCGGGTGTTGGACATCATCAATGGAAGCCAACGAAGGCTATCCTGTCTGAGTTACAGATTCTTCTCTCTGGTTGTAAGAAGAATGTGTCTCAACACAAAGCAATGCACCTTGTTGAGTGTGAGGCTGCATAGTAGCTGACTGGTATAAACGTCTGGTCTGTCCACTGTCTAAAACACCTAAAATGGGCACATGAGTGTCACAATTCAACTTGGAATAACAGAAGATGGTTTGTTTAGTCTTGTTTTCTTTTCCATCATGTGGATGTTTTGGTATGCTCTCACCATTTATCATTTAGCTTGCATTTTGGAAGGTGTTAAGCCAGCAGACGAAATACAATGCTCTGGACATTGTTCTGCTAATATAACATGTGTTCAGAATCCTTTAAAAGCCTATTTAAGCCTACCTAATATTGGATTGTTTTGGTCATCTACTTGTTAATTAAGTGTTAATAAGAATGATAAATTAATGCTTATTGGGTCTTAGGGCATACTATGCTGTTGAGACCACAGTGTTCCATTTACAGGCATTGCTACATTCTGATGCATTTTTATTATTATTCCTCCATTGCGTTTCAGACATAGAAGCTCATCTGAAGTCTCTTTGGGCTCTGCTCACCTTGACACACAGCACCTCCCATAACCGGTATGCTACTGCTAGTTTCTCCTGAGTTCCCAAGAACACAATCCTGCTGTGTTCCCTACTCCTTACTGATAGCTCATTTGCATCTTATCTTCTTTTAGAAGTGCTTATATAGTTGGAGAGATACTGTGTGTGTGTGTGTGCGTGTGTGCGCCTGTGTGTGGATGTGTGCGTGTTACATATTGTCAGCATCCATCTACATTCCCTCAGCTCTTTCTACGATCAAAGCAGGTTCCTTCATCACCGCAGAAAAAATACTGCAAACTGGCACACCAAGACAGACAACCTATTTTTGCATAACCTACTGGGTAATGCAGATATGTGCAGGGTGATTGTGTTAATGCAAGCAAGATTAGCAGTGCAAAGTTTGAGGATTTATCATTAAGGTCCAAAAGAGACACTTCGTGAGAGAAAATAACAAGAACATTCCTGTTGCAAGTGACATTTCAAATGTTCCAAGGATGAATGTATCATGATCTGTACCATTTATAGACGTTCTACACTGTCGTATTGTCTTTATTGCATAGATACTGATATTAACAGACATACAAGGAGGATTCAATAACAGTACCATCACATAAAAAAAGGCAAACAGAAAGAAGAAAATTTCTCCAGAAAGGAATGATAGTAACAAGTGGAATGCCATAGAGGGAGACTGTATAGAATAGTTAATAAATGCCAGCAAGCACAGTTATATTAATATTAAATATTAGCAGACATGAATAAGCACATATATTGCCCTGATATAAACAAAAGTGCAATCATGCGATTCACATAGCTAAGGCAATTCAGAAAAAATGTATTTAAAAAAATATATATTAAACATATTGTTGGTGAGCAACAAAAGTTGGTGTAGTACGCAAAACCATGGACCCCTGGGCAATATAAAATAAATCTGAGTGGCTTGATAAGGACCATTATGAAATATCTTCCAAACCATATAAACTAGACCATATAACTAATATATAACATTTACGTCATTTTGCAGACACCCTTATCCAGACTTAGTGACTTACTGCCTTACAATCCAAGCAAGAATGGGTTAAGGAAATTACTCAAAGTCCCAACAATAGCAGATTAGTGAGAGGTGAGATTTGAACCTTGGACCTTTTGGTCCATAATCCAGGACTTTAACATGCACAAATGCATCTGTCTCATGCTTTTCTTATTTGTTATGTTTCTTATTTTTATATTTCCTTATTTTATTTTTACATTTGAAATCCTGCAATATATGTTTGTGATATCTATCTATCTATCTAAAAAAATGTTTTCATTGATATTCTACTGTTGGTGGTACCAACCACTTTCTATTTCTCTGTAATGCTCTGAACTAATTTACTGACACTTTACTTTAGGCACTGTGTGTGCCAGCTAATGTGTATGATTGATACAACCTCGCATCACACCGTTTTATCCTTCCATCATATGTATATCTGTGATATCTGCAGTGCCATAACCTAAGCTGTGTTTTGTCTGCATCTGTTTGCTTGCCTTTCTGTTTCTATGAAAAGTAGGTCATCCATATTATAAAACATGCTGCATATGCATGCAATAATTTTATATTGCAGGAAAGGCATAACACAAATATATTGCTTACACCACACTAAGTATTAAAGACAGATTTGTTCCTTAGACCACAGACATCAGAAAGCTTTGATATTATGAAATAACACAGTCATCTTTAATGTGGGCCTTAGTATTTGAAATGTAAAAATGAAAATTGAAAACATTTATGTGCATCATGTAGCTTTTTCAGTCGCAGATCAGCTTTGAACACAGAGCCATTGCCAGAGGACGCAATGCTCTGTTTTGTCCCATAATTAGGTTGCCATGTTGTCAGTATGACAGAGCAAGGTATAAATAACAGTTTTTCCCAGCAGAATTTTTCCTCAAAATACTCACATTGTAGAGCCTTATTTATCCATCCATCCATCCACCCATCAGTTTATCTCTCCACCTACCTCTATGTGCATCCATCCACCTACACTGCTCACAAAAATTTGGGGATATGGAATACAAAGAGGACAAGAACTGCTTGACAATATGATCCTGTTCATGTCCCATTGCTGTATGTGTGTTTTGGCAGTCTTGGGTAACCACACACCCAACTGAACAGTCAATATGTAGGACTTTCATCCAGTTTGACATGTTCATCCCCATGAATATGTCAACTGCTTCTCATTCACAATCTCACTGTCCAAAAAGACCAATCCTGATCAAGCTTCTCCGGATTGTAAAAGGACCAATTTGGTAGGTCAGATGCTTCTATCACAGAGCTAGATAAAGCCCCCCCTCTCAGGAACAGCCAAATGTGTCTACATGTGACACCCAAACCAGAAGGCACCCCAAAGACTCAGACCTTGACTAGGTGGGCTAGCGTATTATACCTCTGCACCACCCAAATGGCCTAGGAGAACATTTTAGATGAAAATATTATGTGCAGATCCATACAATAATGGACCAGCATGCCTATTATTTGATCATTATGATTAAAGTACTTAACATTAAAACAAATAAACTATGGATGTGAAATGTTAATTTGATTTTCGGAGTTCAGGGATTTTTTCAGCAGCAGATAATCACAAAAGGAGACCCAAGATTACTGGAGTCTTGTTTAAGAGAAACATGTAAGGAACAGGACACTTAAAAAAAAAAAGTAAAATCTTTCTGTTGTCTAGGAGACACTGAGGTTCTGATTTCTTTTTCCTGCGGACCCCACTTTGTGTGAATGCGGTGTGTAAATCTTTTGATATGGTCTAACAGTACCCAAGCAGAACAAATCATTTGTGATAGTTTATATTATAGTCATAATGTGTCAATTTATTGTATTCAAAATTATTTCCTTTTTGCTTGTGATTGTAGATTGTCAAATCTCTCTTATAAGTAATATAAATTAGAACTACAGTAATCACTGCAGGATACGCCTTTAAGCTCATTATTGCAGGGTGCAGATGCATTTCCACTTTTGTTTTACTATAAGGTACCCTGGTGCATAGTGCCTTCTCTACCCCACCAATAATGCAATCAGCCAGTGTCAGCAGTGATTAGGACACCATTAGTGATAGAGCAATGGTGCTGTTAGTTCCCCTTACTGTTGGAGACAGCTCTGATCCCAGTGGGGGGTATGATTGGCTAACGGAATCACATCAGGGTGGCTGATTGGACGTTCTGATCTCTATGGGATGCCTGATTGGATGCTGGGGGCTGTTAATTAGGGTCCCAATTTACTGTTTCACTCACTGTTGCCCTCTACCCATCTCCTGGTGGGACAGAGCACATAGGTTGGTGCATAATGAATGAATGTAGAGCATGGCCTTAAGCCCATTCTACCAGCAAATGGTTCCAATGTCATTTAATATCCCGTGCTATGTGTATTCTGTATCAATTAAGGCATTTTTCGGTTAAACATATGTAATACTGCAATACAAAAGGGCAGAAATAAAAATAAACAACTTTAGATATCATCTTCAGAGAAATGTAGAGACAGATTGTTTTACCATGTACAAAAAGCTCTACGTGTTCGAAGTTGTGCAGCCAAACACTGCTATGGTGAACAGCAAGAGAAGTTAGCGCCATCTAGTGGATTTGAGAAGAACAAATGTAAGGCTGCTCCTGTTGTGTGCCACAGTAGAGCTCATCCGCTAATTAAACATGAATCAGGACTTGCGTTTAATAAAACATAGAATATGCTTCACATGAAATGGCAGGGAATTTTTATGTGATATGCCAAATGTTACTTGATATATAAATGCGTTTACTATGAGACTATTTTAAACAAACATAACGTGCGTTCTTGGCAATTCATAGAGGATAGAGTTAGACTACAGATAGAATTTTTTTTGCAAACTTGATAAGTTTGCTTAATAAGTGTCTCATAATTAATGTCTATAAACGTAGGCCTATCCTGTTTACTGTTCTTGTTGCTTGGGTGTGAGGGGCTTCAATGGAAACATGTACTGTGAAATTTCATAGTAAGATTGACAGTTTTATTGTACAGTTTTACTTTAAACAGTTCTACTATACATTTTTGATGGTAATTTGGCCACTTCATGGTTGCACTTTCAAATTTCATAGTACAACTGTAAACTTGTTAATAGTACAACTGTAAACTGACCATAAATTATTTCACAGTTCTTCTATGAATTTTGATGGTATGTTCATCTAGTACTCCATCTTAGACGATAATTTGATAATATGGTTGTCAAATCAGAATCTCCTCTAGTTCAACACCTGATTCCCCTGTGGCTGCAACACAGATTTAGTTTGGAGTCAAGGAAAATTGTAACACAGTGCAAGATCTACCAGGTTGATCATGGCACAAAAGTGCTGTACTTCTGAAATAAGGGAAGTGTAAGACTCAAACATAGAAGCAAATATCAAAATGGTAGGAGGTTCTTAGAACTTAGAATTTCTAGAATTTCTAGACTACCTGTCATACTGGGGCATAGAGAATTTAGAGGGGGGCTGTGTTGATCCGCTTGCCAATCAGTCATGGGCCAAAAACCTTATTAACACTAAATAGATTAAGTGATTTAACAAAGTGATTTACTAAGTGGGCATTACTTTGCAAATGAAGAACAAATAAATATTAACTAATCTGCAGTGTAACAGACTTTCTTTTACATACACTGCTCACAAAAATGAGGGGATATTTCATTATGGGATATATTATTTTGAAGTACCCCCTCATTTTTGTGAGCAGTATATTTATGGATGTTCAATACAATGAAAAACAGAATGAAACTGGCTCTTACTGAAAGAGTTAGCCTAATAAGCTTTTGGAAAGATGCTGGGACATTACGGAAAATAAAGTGCCTGTGGTGAATTTGCATGTTAAGTCCAGTTTATGCCAAAATTTGGGTTTTGCAACACCCCAAAGCATGCAATCAAGACTGACAAAATCAAGAATAATAATTATGAATTGTTATAATTATTACAGTTCATAAGAAACAGCAGTCTGGTGCAGTATGATCTGTTATACACAATTAATTTGGCTAATTACATAATTTTGTTTTGAGTTTTGAAGATCTATTTATTAACTGGTAATTATATTTTGCTGATGCCTTAGTGATCCTGTTTTTAATTATTTTCAATATAAAACTGTACTCTGCAAAGAACTCTCACTCTTTCTGTTGTTTATAACTCTCACACTCTTTCTCCCTTGCCATGGGCGGAAATGTAAGAAAATACACAAAATGTGCAGGTTTATATTTAGAGCTAAATTTAGAAGGAAATAAAGAATTGAATCGGTTGAATCTGTGGGTTTGATGGCTGTGTGTGCTGGTGGGTCTATGTGCAAAGAAATTCGTCAGTCATAAGGGGAGATAAAAGTCACATGCATTCAGTATTTTCCGGTGCTCATGTGGCTTTTTGAATAGAAACGTGGGAAACTCATACAAAGCCTCTTTGTTTCTCAGTGACCTATCTTTAACCGCATATAACATCAGAACTGCATTCACAGGCTATTTCAAGCCTATAACCTTTTTTACATCTCACTTTGCTTCTGACAAAAACAATTATTTTATAAATCAGGATACAATTAAATTAATTTTAACATGTGATTAAACATAGTAAGACATTCCACATAACCACTACTGCTTGAAATTACTTTAAATATTAATTTAAATCAAAGTTTTTTTTTATTGTGTTATCAAAGATTTAATGGATGTAAATGCAATTATTTATTGGATAAACCTTTTTGATTGTATTTTACTACATCTGAGCCATGTTATTCTTCTCCAGATCGAAAGCAATCATTCGTCTTTGGGTTGCAACATATGCTGCGCACTGGTATGTCTGAAGTTAAATTCTATATTGAGAACAACCACAATGGAACAGCTTTTTCAGGAAACAAATCAGTATACTGTTGTGTTGAAAAACAAAGGCAATTCCATGTGTCAAGTTACATGAAGATTTTATTAAAAAGTGTCAATTGTTGTTGTGAGAAAAGAACCTAGCCAGGCTGTTCAACTGCACAAGACTAAGAAAGAGACGCCTTATAGGTTCATAGTCGTTTGCTCAATAATTATTGTTGGAATAATGATGGCATAGTTTTGGGCCACACATTTTTTCCTCAGGCCACATACCACTGTGGACTGATGCAGATGATGCAGACAAATCTCTCTGCCAGTAAACAGCCAGAAGTGCACCAGCATCAGTGAGTAACATTTGGGCCACAATGCATATGGCAGATTACATGTGGTCCAAATATAAAAATCTTGGACATTTTGGAGATTACCACCAGATGTCACTATTGTCACATAAAATGTACACTATTGTAGAGGAACCCACTGCCTGTGAGTAGAATCATTTTGTGCTTTTACGTGACCTGCACGAATATATCTTATGATGAAGGTCATTGCATTGATGTATTGTGAGTGGTACCCCGGTCTATTTACGTGACAACTGCAGATGGTTCAGTGGCACCACTGAGTCTAGGTTGGTGTCAGCTGTCTGACACTGTTATAAAGTCCAGGTCAGTTCCTGGGACCAGAGTAGATGTTCAGGGACTTGAGAGGTTTGCTTGCACCTGTATCACCAGAGAAGGGTCCCCAAGTATCCAGTGCTTCTCTAGGTGGGGGCTATGTTTGTGGTTGGCAAATTGCATCTAACACACACAAACTTTACATTAGCACCACTGAAATATAAAGATCACTAAATCAGCATTTGGTTTGGTTGCTCTCATTCAAAGGGATATATTGTTGACAGATGTTGTAATGTAATGTGATATCATGAGTCGTTAATTTCATTAGTGATTCTCAGCATTCATCCTGTGACACATGAAAGTGTGACTGTGCGTCTGTACTACTGCTATTGTCATCATCATCATTATAATCATCATCTGGATCAGCATCACTACCTGGTAGTCTGGATAAAACTTGCTTTAGCTAACTGTTTTGCTATTAAAATGTTGAAAGGATATGCCACAAAATGACAAAATAACACTTTAACTATTTCTAAATAAACATTAAGAGAGTTACAGTAATGATTATGACAATAATGACTGATTATTATTAGTAGTACCAATTATTATTGGGGTGTGAAAAATGTCTCTGTTGTGGTCTAGTTGTGAAAAATACTAAACACCACTGAGACAGATATGGTATACCTGATTATCAGTGGATAGCAAAGGCCAGAGGATATGCCACAAAGTGGAACAAACTTAACTTGCATAACACATATTACACAGAACAATACAAATAGGTTAACTATTAAATTATTACATTTGCAAACTTTCACATGGTTGCGGATTTTTATTTCAGCAAAACAGGAGCCTAAATGCCTGAAATGCTTAACAGCAGCTTGAAGGGCAACATGAAGATTATGGAATAAAAGCATTGCCACTGTAATTTTTGCCATATAACAGTAAAGAGCATTGCTCCAAAGCAGTGGCAACATCAAATATACTGCTTACAAAAACTAAGATATACTTCAAAATGAAATATCCCATAATAAAATATCCCCTAATTTACGTGAGAAGTGTACGTCAAATATAAGGTAGTGAGTGTTTTCCCCGTTTTTCCAGACGATTCTCTTAATTTCCTTCTTCATTCTGAGCCATTTGTAGACAGACCCAAATAATGAGGTAGTGGTAACTAGGTTAAATTAGAAAGAGATGGCTTTTTAAGTCCAGACATGCAGTCTGAGGTTAAGGGGTTAATCTGATTGAGTGTGTTACCACTCAAATGGACACAATCTCCTCTCCTTCCTTTGGTCTCTTTTTCTTAATTTCTCTACAGTAGGTTTCTGTTTGGACCTAGTCCTGACAAATTACAGTGTGACTACTGGTAAATGGCCTCTGATTGATCTTGTGTTTTTTTGTGAGATAACTGTGGTCTGACTGATGGTCTGTAGAAATGGTCTGACCTTAATAAACATTCGATTACATTCTCTTATCTGATACTGATTACCGCCATTAAGATCTACAGTAACTTAAAAGTCTAGCTTTAGGTATGAATGGATTTCTGATCTGACGCGTCATACTGTTAACATTAAACAATGTGTTGTTTCCTGGCACAGTGTGGACCATCTATGTGAACACAGATTTGACACACTCTGAAGGTGTGGTGGGATAGTGGTTAAAGGCACTGGACTATTAATTACAATGTTGTGGGTTAAAGCTTCCTCTCTTGAGCAAAGCCCTTAACCTTCAACTGCTAAGCCTAATAGTAAGATGCTGTACAAAATACTGTCTGCTAAACTGCTAAAACTAGCAAACACTCTGGGCTGCTATTGATAATATATAGAACATATATTATACAGTATAAGAAAACAGGAACAGTGCTAGAAATTTCCCTAATAACCCTAGTACTATCATACTATCTTCCTTTAAGTAAAACATGTACAGGACAAGGCTTGAATTGGAGTAGTAATAATATATATATACACACAGTCAATTCCGGTTAATTGGACCACTGGTTAATGGGACCAGCCGCTTATTCGGACCAAATCCCAAAGTATCGAAACAAATCCTATTAT
>JAUZSU010161243.1:0-13812 GCA_034780255.1 Parotocinclus maculicauda | reverse complement strand
AACCCACACAGACACGGGGAGGACATGCAGACTCCACACAGAAAGGACCCAGGCTGCTCCACCCTGGGATTGAACCCTGGACCTTTTTGCTGTGAGGCAGCGGTGCTACCCACTTACAAATCATATTAATATTATATAGGTTTATATATAGGCTTATACAATTTATAATAAGTATAATTACTACAATAACAACCCAACCACTGTTCTTATAATGCATGACCATGTCGGGCTCTGAGGTTCATCTAATTTAGTATTTATACTCATAAACCAGGCTTTAGCAGTACTTGTGTCATTCAGGTGAATGGAGGAACTGCGGAAAAGGTACAAAATGCTTGGTAGGAGCGAGTCTCGTCATGAGCACAGCACTAAACAGATTTAGATAACCTGCAGCAACGTAAGTGCCAGACTTCAGGGGTATCCAGATGAGATTCACTGTATCAATAAAGTGAACTGGACGTACACAATTCTCTATCCTGAGAAATCGAGTAGAACCAAAGGAAAAATCATAGTTTGCTCTTAGACTTACAGTCCCCAACCCCAACAAGCATGAAATCATCACTATATGTTATGCAGATATAAGGAATAAAGACCATTTGGAGTGCAGTGGCTCTTCTTTAGCTTTAGATGAAGTCTCAAACCACAATGGAGGAAGAGGGAATGAAACACAGCAGTGATCTTACATAAACCTTATACTGCTGGTGAGTATGCATATTACGTAGCATGAAGTGCACTGATAGGTTACATTTCCCTTCCCTCCTTAGCCTGTCTTTGCAGGTTCGTGGCTGTAACTCTGCACCATTATATGCATAATGCAGAACCTCATGGCCAAGAAGATTCGTTTAATCGCATCAGCTCATCAAGAAAAGCAACTTTGCTCATACATTCAAAGATTTGAGTTCTTATCTTAGTTAGCACTTTTAATGAGAGTCCTGCCCAGGAAAGTAGAATTACTATCAAAATCTATAGTATAACTGTGAAATAATTTATAGTCAGTTCATAATCAACCAAGTTTACAATTGTACTATGAATTTTGACAGTGGAACCATGAAGTGACCAAATTACCATCAACAATTTATAGTAGAAGTGAACTTTAAGGTCAAACTGTGAAAGTTCACATTAAAACTGTTAATGTTATTTATATTTGTTGAAATAAAGTCTGTTTTGCTGCACTCCTAATTAATTTCAGTTCTGAAAACTTCCAGTTAAGGGCTTTTAAAAATCAAACTATACTGCTCATTAAATTTAATCCAAATTAAATATCCCCTAATAATATATCTCCCAATTTTTGTGAGCGGTGTAATTACAGAAATCTGCTGAATGTAAAGTTAAAACCTTATTATATTATGCAACGATTATGCAACGCTAAATAAATCCTTCTAATCGATTGCTTTAAATTGTCCCCCGATACAAAGCTGTTTCCCTAATTAATGTGGCGGAAGTATTTTATGGTAACAGAAAATGCTGACACTGGCTATACTGTGTATATAAAAAGGAACCCACCCCTGGTGAATGGGAAGTAACATGGTGGATCCCCACACAGACATTGGACACTATATACATAGCCTTGGGAACTTTTAGTACCAACCAATCTCAAAGCTGTTACGATAACAGGAAACCACCAGAATTTCGGTATCGAGGGGGAACACTTCCGGACGTCACCACACTCACAAGAAACCATGACATAACTCTGTACCTTAACTGTAATTGACAGATCATGGCTCTGCACTAGGAACCAGCACTTCCCATAGTGACTCACTATTTGGCATTTTGTGGCACCCATGGTATAAACTCTGTAAATGTTCTGGTTTTTGTGTGTATTAGCCTCCTACTTTTTAAGGTGAAGTGGGACCTTTATTTCAGATCAGGTGCCCAGTTTATCATGGGCAGTTCCTCTTGGTAGGAAGTTCTGACTTATACTTTGCTTCAGTATTAAAATAATAGGTCAGTAATATTTTTCCATACTCCAAATGTAGTCAGTCAAATAAAACTATTGACTTCAACCTTGCACTTTCTGTGATGATAATTTTAGCTACATCGTAGCTACATAAGTTCAATTAAGCCATTTAGCAGATGTTCTTACGGTTTAAGCATTAATGGCTTGACGGTCTTGCTCAAGGACCAACAGTGACAGCTTGGTGGAATAAGGTTTTAAACCCTGGACCTTCTGGTCCACAGTCCAGTACCTTAACTACTGTTACAGTACTGAGATAAACATGGTCAGCAACAATATGCAGGTCATGTTGTGTTTAAATGATACCTAGTTCATATTAAGGAGCCCACATGGTGCCAAGAAAATATCCCTCACACCATTACACCACTGGCACCAGGTTAAACCTTTGATACAAGGCAGGATGAATCCATGATTTCATGTTGTTTATACCAAACTCTGACTCTTATCATTCATGACATGGCATTACAGAAGAAATCGCATTTTTCCAATCTCCTGCTGTCCATCTTGGTGAGCCTGTGGGAATTATAATCACAGTTGTCTGTTTTAAGCTGACAGGAGTGGTGTCCACTGTGGTCACTTGCTGCTGTAGCCCATGTGCTTCAAGGTTGATGAGTTGGGAATTCAGAGGTGCTGAATTATTTGAATTAAGATTGTCTTTCTATCAATTCAAACCAGCCTGGTCGTTCTCCTCTGACTGCTGGCATCTACAAGCCATTTTCACCCACAGAACTGTATTCACTGGATGTTTTCTCTTTTTCTGACCATTCTCTGTGAACTCTACAAGTCAAGTCAAATTTATTTATATAGCACTTTTTACAATGGTGCATTGTCTCAAAGTATCTTTACAACATTATATTATCTTAAAAGGCCAATCCCAAGTTGAGCAAGCCTAGGACAACAGTGGAAAGGAAAAACTCCCTGAAAGTAGAAGGAAGAAACCTTGGGTGGCCTAGATGGCTACATCCCCATTATATCAGCAGTTTCTGAAATACTCAGACCAGCCCTTCTAGTACAAACAACCATGCCATGTTTAAAGACAATTATATAATCTTTCTTCCCCATTATGATGTCTTGACCATATCTGCATGCCTAATTTAGATATTTGTGTTAACAAGCAGTTGTGGGTTACGAGTGTTTATTAAAATACTTCAGTTTGAATAAAATTGTGGAATTGGCTTGAGGTTTATTTTCAGAAATTCTTCCTACCCCACTGTCCATGTTTTGATTTGAACTAAATTGTGTCTAAGCCATGCGAGTAAGCCATGCTCTCAAGCTATGTTTAGAACAGGTTATTGCACCACGTTCCATACTCACGGAGTCGGCTAAGAGCGCATGACACGCCGCACGCTCCTTCCAATGACCTTTTCTTTCACTAAGATATGGCGCTGAGTGAGCCAATGAAGGAACACAAAACATACACAGAGATTAACACAGCAACGCATGCACGTCCACTTGGTAGGTCGAATCACGGGACGTTGAGTAGACCCCAAACAAGACACACTGGCCATGCGCGTTATATGCCGTTTCTTCAGCGAACCCAATGACAGGCGTCGGTATGTTTCACTGTATTTTGATAATCCTCATTTGGAAATCCCTGCTTTATACTAACTCTCAACACAGCTGAGCATTTGGGCCCCCTCCTCTGTCCCGTTCTCCTCATGCACACCCTGCTGCACGCCACTAACAGCAGCTGCTGAACACCTCAGTGCATGCCGCCGGAGCTGCTGCCGTCAATGCAAATGTGCATGAAAAACCAGTTGTAGTGGTTATAGGGCAGCTCTTTTGATGCACAGAGCTTGGTTGGGACAGATCTAGCACCATAGATTTGAAAGCTGGGCCATTTATTATACATGTTTGTAATGGATAATTTATCTGATACACATCAGATTTCATGTCAGATTAGGGTGCAAAGGGGCATCAACTGTCACAAAGAGTTGCAAGAAACCGTAGTTTGTCATTTTACGTTTCTCAGTATTCTTCATAAAGGTAAGTGACATATTGTTATTCACTGAAAGTAGTAGTAATTCATATCAGAAATTGTCAATCACTGAAAGTCATATTCAGATTACCTAGAAAAGATGCATCAGCTACTCTGTGAGAAACCTGTGGGTGCTGAAATCCTAAAAGCATGTCCCACTGTTGACTGTGGCTAACTATGTAGCTGCATAGAAGATAATTATTAAAATGCTTTAAAAGATTTTCCATGCATGAAAAGATAATCTTCTGCAGACTTTTCCAAGTAACCCTTTCAGGTTCATGGAGATTACCTGCCTGCAGTTCAGGCCTCTGGGGTTGCCAGGTTTTTCCTGCATAGATCTGTAAATAAGTGTAAATGACTGCTTTAAACAAGCACTTACCTTTAATAAAGACCAGATAACATAGATTAGGAATTTATAATCTAGAATCTGTCTGTTAACAACCCAAGTCTAGTCTGGGTAGATCTGCTTTAAATTTACCCTGACTAGACTTGGGTTGTTAATAGATAGATCCTCTAAAACAGAATAAGTTGGGACAGTATGGAAAATGCAATGTATGGAAAAATATGAAAAATGCATGTAAATAACATTTACTGGGACTTTTATTTCATTACAGACAGTAAGAATCTGAGATATTTCATGTTTTTTTCCTAAACAATTAAATTTTGTTATATAAAATACCATACCTGCATTTCAGGCCTACAACACATTTTTAAAAAAGTTGGGATGCTAAAGCATTTACCGCTTTGTTACGTTGTAGTGTTTAGTAAGTATAGCAAGACACAATGTATAACAGAACAGGGTCATCGTTGTCGCACTACTTTTTTCTAAATTCTTCACACACGCAGTACCCAGCCATGAATTTGTAACATGTACAGCATGTGGTTTTGCATTATCTTTGGAAAATGTATGGAGACCCCGCCAAAAGATGACATATTGAATTCAGCTTATGCTGCTAAAATCTATGAATGCATTAATGCTACCCTCACAGAAGTATAAATGACCTTTATCAAGTATACTGACACAGCCCCATACCATGACAGACCCTGGCTTTTGGACTTGCTTTTGCTGATAACAGTCCGGATGGTCCTTTGGATATTTGGCTCAGAACACACGGTGTTGATGACGTCTCTGGACATGGTCAACGTGAGGCAGTAAAGTTTTAAGTGGTGTTTGTGAATGTACCTCTGTATTGTAGTGCTAGATAAAGGTTTGCCAAAATAATCTCAGCTACAGTATGCAGTTGTTGATGCAGCACCATTTGAATGACCGGACCTAACAGGTCTTTACTATTGGAATTGACGCTCTTGCACTTTACATACTAAAATTCTTCCAGATTCCTTGAATCGTTTAATGATGTTATGCACTGCAGATGGAAAAATATGTAAATCACTTCTCTAAATCACAGTCTTACTTTGGGGAGCATTGCGTTCTACTCTCTACAGCCTCTTCCCACTTTTTCTCCTCAAAGACTTACAGTAATCTGACCTTATTATTAGCCCTAAATCCCAACTTTTTTGGAATGTGTTGCAGGCCTGAAATGCAGAAATGTTTATCTATTAACACATTAAATTAACTAGCAGTTGTACAACTTGTGGTTTCATGATGTCGGAAATTAAGTGACTGACTATTCTTATTTCCATTTCCATACTGTCCCTTATTTTCTGATTTGGGGTTGTAGACTGTACTGATGAACTAGGGGATATCCTTGATTCATCCTGTCTGTGACATTGAAGAATGTGCTGTCTATCTGTTCTCAAACTTACAAACTCCGAATGTTCTAGATTAGATGTACTACCTCCTTGTTAATGCGGAAATCCCCTAAATACTCTGTTTCAGTATTCAGAGGACATTTCATAGTTGATCCCCAGTTAATGATTCCACATGTGAAATTAGCAGTTTTGTTTGTTTTAACACCTGCCTCCAGGAACGACTGCATATTAGCCAATCAAAGAGGTAAACAAGAATGCGCATGCCATGGCGCTTCAGTGATTTTAATGCCACCTGCACAGAGTTTGTGAACGCCCTTGCTGCAAAAGCCATTCCAAAGGAAGTATCCAGTGAAATGGAACCAAAAAAATAGATTTGTTCTTCTTGCCAAGGGAAACTGCCATTTCTACTTTGAAAATGAAATCGAATTAAAACTTAGTGCATCATCATCCACAATTGTAGCCACTGTGCACATCAATCTGCAGCTGCTTAATAAAGTTTGAACACTGTGGAATTAAGGGCTGTGTCAAACTCCATGGTTAACCATTACAGCTGCTTTCATCTCTTGCATTTTGTTTACATACAGAGTTGATTCGTCCTAGTCATTTATGGCCTAATAACTCAATGTTAACATCTATTGACATTGGCATGTGTTTAGACACAATAACATTTAACAATTACATAGATAATTACAATACGAACCAAAGCCAAATTTATTTATATAGCACATTTTACAATGCATTGTTGCATCTACCTCAACATTGTTGCAGACCAAGTGCACCCCAAATACTACTGTACTGTATGCACCTTGCCACATTTCAGAACCTGTTCAGGAATGGTTTGAGGAACATGAGAAAGAGTTCAGGGTTTTGACTTGGCCTTCAAATTCCCCTGATCTCAGTGAAATGTGGTGGACAAACAAGTCCAATCCATAAACCATATAACCCAACTCTTTACTGGACTGCTAGTTTTTGGTATCACAGGACACCTTTAGAGGCTTTGAATAATTCAATTTTTTTCAGTAGGAGATGAAGCTGATCCACCACAAACTGAATATGATATAACCCTTTTTACAGTCAGTCTTTGTACTCACAATTACCAAGGGTGCAAAGTACTGTATACTGTCGAACCTCTGTTTTTGTCGTTAATACATTTCAAAGTGCCTGACAGTAACTGAAATGAATGATAACTGAAGCCATATTTCATATATGATTTAATGTAAATTCAATTAATCTGTTCCAGAAATGCCGAAATATTAACATAAATACATTTAATAGTGAATAACTATAGTTTTACATACAGAAAAACAATGAGAAATAAATACACACAGTTACATAGTAATCACTCATTTACACTCATTAAACAAGCACAAAAATGAATGAAAAAACAATGGAAATTTAATTCAATTCAATTTAATTTATATAGCGCTTTTTACAACGTAGCATTGAATTTAAAAGCAGCTTCACAATATTACACTGTCTTAAAAGGCCAATCCCAAGTTAAACAAGCCTAGGGCGACAGTGGAAAGGAAAAACTCCCTAAAATGGTAGGAAGAAACCTTGGGAGGACCAAGACTCAACAGGAGACCCATCCTCCACAGGTGACCTAGATGTTAATTAAATAAATACTTAAAAGTATATTAAATAATAGCAAAATTAGGTTAATAAATAAATAACAAATTAATAATAAAATTTAAATTAGTAAAAGACAATTTTGAAAATAAACTAAATGATAAAACAAAATAGATTACAAAATGAGTTCTTAGTGGGAGGTCCTTGGAGGCACATCGTCGGAAATGTTTCAGATGAAGGCACAGACTAAAAACAAAGTCCCCTCTTTAGGTTTCCACTCCAACCCAGACAGCAGTGAGACAGCAGGGACCCTTCACAATAAAATATAATATAAAAAAATATAAAATATATACGTTTTGTGAGCAGTGTATAAGCACTTGGAACGTCACTACTCACTGCTCAGTATTTACTAAAATTATTGTGATAAATAATTGCAATAAACGCCCAACACGGTGGCTGGGTGGGTAACACCGCTGCCTCACAGCAAGAAGGTCTCACATTTAATCCCAGGGTGGACCGGTCCTTTCTGTGTGGAGTCTTCTATGTCCTCCTCATGTCTGGTTAATTGGTTTATCTAAAGTGGCCCATAGTGTATGACTATGTGTTTGTGTGCCCTACGATGGATTGGGTTTAGGGTTGCTTCTTCCCATCCGCCCAGAGATACCGGGTGGGCATAAGCTGACCGGCGACCCCATGTGGTTTAAGCAGACGATAATGGATAGCTGGATGGATGGATGGATCGTAATAAACGTGCCCTTATTACTTTTCTAGACCTTCATACATGAACTAGCAAAAATAAAAAGCATAAATAAATTAGCACAACGCTCTCTGCTACAGTGCAACAATGCGCCTGCGCACTCCATTTGTGGGTCACAGTGCACGTTACTGGGCGTTACAGTGGGTGAATGATTAATGTGTGGGAAAACCGGGCAGATGAATGAAAACTGGGACAAAATATTGCAGACAACTGTTGACGATAACCAGGGCAAACGAAAACCAAGGTTCTACTGTATACACACATATAAATCTGCACTCATTGATCACATTATTAGGTACTCATTGTCCATATGTTTCTCTACATGCTTTGTACAATATGTATAGAAATTGTCAGGACTCCCACCAGCCCAGATCAGCTATTATTTGGGTGGTGGATCATTCTCAGCACTGTAGTGACACTGATGTAATAGAGACTAAGAGTGGATCAGACACAGCAGTGCTGCTAGTTTTTAACACAGGTGGACTGAAAATAGTCCATGAACCATGAGTCCATGAAAAATATCCAGCATCTTGCGTGCACTAATGGAGCATTAATAAGATGAATATCACAAACTGTACAACAACAGATGAGCTGCTGTCTCTGACTTTATATCTAAGATGGAGCAATAAGATGAATAATTATTCTAGAGTGGACAGTAGGGAAAAGTGTTCAAAAACTCCAGCAGCACTGATGGGTCTCATCCCATCAGTTGTATCAGCACATCACACACTGACACACCAAGACCCCATCAGTGTCACTGCAGTACTGACCATGATCCATCACCCAAATAGGACCTGATCTGTTTATAAATCCCTCAGTAAAGTATATAGAAAAACACTTCCGTAAAGTAAGCAGTGTAAAAACAGAGAGGTGCACCTAATAAAGTATTACTATTTCTGTTTCATTTAAATGTTAACCATGCAGAACCCTACTCTGGATAGTTCTGATATGTTAGACTGCAAATAGGTTCACTATCAAAGGGAATGTGAAACAGTAAGCTGGCGATAAAAGCCAGTTACTTGCTATAAGAATGAGAGGTGTAAAAGGCTGCAGGGAATATGCTGTTCTTTCTAGGCTTGTTAGCAGATGGATTTAGCACTGACCTTTCTGAGTGTAAACCTGTCCGGCATCACTCTGCGATAAGAACACTCTGAGCCATGCCAGGACAGAAGGACTGAGCACCACATATCATAAAACCTGAAAACATGATGGCATACGTTGTGCTAGACTTGCACTTCTTTTAATGTCTTTGTATAGACATTTTGATTAGAGACACTTCCCAAAGTTACAATATTTAACTGTTTCCAGTTGTAAAATTAGCAGAACATTCCTGTTATGTTTACTGCTAGACAATGGAAGTCACGTTGATCCAGAGCCATCTCATTTAAATATAGTAATACAAATGGAATTTTGAAGAGGTTTACCACATAGATGTATATATAGACAGAAGTTTGTGGACACCTAAAAATGACAGTAATCTGCTTAGGCATTCTATTTTTCAGCCCGGGCAGCATGGTGGCTCAGTCAATAGCACCCCAGGTAGCCCAAGTTCAATCCAAGGGAGGAGCGGCCTAGGTTTACTCCGGGTACTTTGGTTTCCTCCCACAGTTCAAAGACGTGTGTTGGGTTAATTGGTGTCTCTAAAGTTCGTAGGGTGTGATTGTGTGTGTGGCCTATAATGGATAGACGCTCCGTCTAGGGTTGTTCCTGCCCTCGCGCCCAGAGTTGCCAGGTGGCCACTTGCTGGACCCCAGTTGGATTATGCTGAAGATAAGAAATGGATGGATGGATGGATGGTTGGTCACTGGCCTTAATTTCCTAAACTCTGATCTCTAATGGTCAGGACCCCCACTGGGTAGCACATATCTGGTACTCTTTGGGTGGTGGATCATTCTAAGCAATGCAGTCACACTGATGTAGTGGTGGTGTGTTGGTGTGCGTTAATCTGCTATTATTGGATCAGACACAGCAGTGCTGCTAGAGTTTTAAACAGTGAGTTCACTTGCTGTCCACTTTATTAGACACATTTACCATATTGCTCCAGCTTGCCAACGTAATTTCAGAGACAGTGGCTCATCTGTTGTTGTGTTAGGCGTCCTTTAGTTCCTCAGCAGTGCTCACAAAATGCTGGTGGCTGGACATTTTTTGGCTGATGGACTATTTTCAGCACAGCACTGATACTGCGGTGGTTAAACTCCAGCAGCAGTGTTGTATTTGATCTACTCAAACCAGTGCAATACACACACATACGCCACAACAAATTGTAAATGATCTGTGCTGGTCCTGTGGGGGTCCTGACCATTAGAGAACAAGTAAAGGGAACTAAGTATAGAGAAGAAACAGACGGACTACAGTGTTTTATTGTAGAACTACAAAGTGACCACTAGAACATAAATAAAGAATAAGCTGAATTTTAAACAGAAAGTATAGAATGCCCAATACTTTTGCACAGTACTGTAAAACCAGCACATGGGCTTTAGCACAGAGTATGAGTATCACTTTCTTTCAGGTGACTTGAATTTTTGTGGGGTTGTTTTTGGGACAGATTTAACTGATCATATTGCTGGCTTCACATACTCAGCTTCAGAATACAAACAAAGGAATGCTTGTGATGGATCTCCCCACCCCTCCACATCCTTAATTAAAGCTCACTGGCTGTAAAACAATAATCAGAAATGCCTGACAGCTGTCCAATGCCCTCTGCCTTGTCCCTTGTCACACAGATGAACCATATCACCCACCAAGAGATGTAAAATGTTATTTATTCCGGGACTTCCTTCTCTGTTTATGGAAGATCTGCTTTTGACCTTTTGTGGTATGGTTCCTTTGTGGAGACAAAATGCATGCAAAAAAGAATTCCTCTCCTCTTTGGGAGCTGACTCTGTGTATGTGTGTTGAACTGCTCATTCATTACATGTATCTACTCTCTTTCAGTCATGGGGATGACCTGATTGTCACACCGTTTGCCCAGGTTAGTTCATTTTGAATTATTCGTAGCAGTAACAAAACAAACTTTGTGTTTAATAAAACTTTCTACACCAGAGTCTGCACTGTAATTTGAACTCTATTCTCACAAATGTACCTGGCTAAGTAATATATGGGACCATATGAACAATAATGTATATTCGATCAGACGTAGTTTATAGGACCTCATACAGTCCATACCTGTAAACTGCTATGCAACTTCTGTGCTGAAGCGCACTAATATGAACAGTATATTATGTTCTGTTAGGATTCTGTTCAGTTGTTTGACTGGATTATCAACTGATTTTCATCCTCTGCAGTAGTCTAGCGGTTAAGGTACTGGACTGTGGACCTGATGGTCCAGGGTTCAAATCTCACCTCTGCCAAAGCTACCACAGTTGGGTCCTTAAGCAAGGCCCTTAACCCATGATTGTTTGAATTGAAAGACTGTATAAGTTTTAGTTGCTCTGGATAAGGGTGTCTGCTAAATGCTGCAAATGTCCTCGTACTGTACAATAAATATACTACAGGCTCTGAGTTTCCCTTTCCTAAACTTTGTTACACTGTCTGTTTCTTCATCTTCGTTCCCTGCTGAAAACAATTTTCCAGTGGCCAACCTCCAAATTTTTGTAAATCTCAAAACATTTAGAGTGGCTTAATTTTGGTGTTTCTTCATGCTAATTCTTTGAACATTGAAACCTATGAAAGAATTTATGCATAATCTGTAAACTATTTTCACTTGTCGCCGTTTTTGATTTCTTTTTAGGTGTTGGCCAGTTTGAGAACGGTACGGAACAATTTTGCAGCGTTAACCAACTTGCAGCAAGAAAGAGCATCCAATAAGTGAGTGTGCTGAAATATATTTTATGTAACAAAAGTTTAATCCAGAGGTGGGTTGGATTGCCTTACATTTACACCATTGAGTAATTTGAGTTTATTTTATTTTATTTAAATTGGGACACTTTACTTTAGTGAATTCACTAAGAATTGTATTGCATTACATTTTATTTTGTTGGTTGAGCTGCTGGTTTCCTGATGATAACAAGAGAAATCCTTGTCTGCTTTTGCATTGTTTGTGTCTAACAGTGTCTGTCATTTTCACCAATTAAATAACAGTTATTTTTGCCTCTCATCTGCATTAGAGAAAAACTTTGAACTGATGATCTTGTTTAATAAAAAAGATCAAATGCTTTTTTTAATCGCTTCCCTTAATCCCCTAATCTTTGTGAGCAGTGTATTAGGACACTGAGTACATTCTAATGTGTTTCCAGGAATGTATATTTTTACAATAAACAAATAACATCTTGAAGTTTGGATCAACCTTCTTAATCACAGTTACAATATTATCAAACAGGAAAAGAGAAAGAGCTTACCTTTGATCTTCCAATAGTCCTCAGAAGATCCAGATAATTCAGCTTCCTATTGATCATGTGACTTGTGGTATTTTGGTACATTTTTTTAGAAATGGGAATATGTTAGGGTAACAGAGCTGAGTGAAAACATGTAAAATGTATATTTTAAGGTAAAATATTTAGGATTTCTTGAGAAAAATTACTTAAGACATATGGAATGGACAACAATGCAAAAAAGAGACTTCTTCAGGATTTGAATCATTGTAACATGTAATATTAGAGAACAGGGACAACTACTTTTATTCCGGGTTCTAGGTGGTTTTAAGTAATGTTTTCAATTATATTCCTTAGATTTGCAGTTGCATCACTATGCAGGAATCTCTGCTTAGTAATAAAATGTTTCTTACAGTTAATTACACTAATGCTGTATTTAAATATAAATACAAATAATGTTCAGTGGACAGATCTGGCAACAAATAATAAAAAGTAATAGAGTAGTTCATGTAAAATGTAATATACATTGCAAATAATAAATTGTAGGTACATTTTTCATCTGATGGGATCTGATTTACCATGTAATGAGCAATACAGTACTTAAGTACATCTTTAACAAGACACTTTTGCTTAAGTTAAGTAATTTACAGTAAGAGTAACAACACTTTTTCTTGAGTGCAGCACTTTTCCTTGAGATTTTGCTACATTTTGCCACTCTACCCACCTCTGGTTTTATCTAAAACTAGTAACAGATAAATGAACTAAGTTAGAACTATTAACTCACATTTCATCTTACATGTTTGACAAAAAAATGGCTAAATCCTTGAAATTATAGTAACTAAAATGCTTTGGTTTTTCCTGACGTTGTCATTTTGCAGGCGGTCCCCAATGTGTAACCCACCACCTCTACCAAAAGCCTCCTTTACAGGTAAGATCATTTGTATTTGTACCTTATTCTATGGTCATTTCTATGAATATAACATTAGATAGACTTAAGTAAGACCACACCCAAATATCACATTCATATTAATATAATATAAGATGGCACCCCTGGTGGTCACAATTACACCACTTTGTGTATTTGGGCAGCTCATTTAGGGCTCATTACTAACAGCTTTTTGGGTCTGGGTGACCCTTCTGTCATTGTTTATGTTTTTTGTGCTGCTTGCAAAGTGGTAAAGTTATTGTTTTAAATGTTTTTTTGTTTTTTATTTGATTATTTAATGTTTAGCAGGAGATATCGTTAGAATACAATAAAAGAAAAATTGGTAGGGGTGCCCACATGCGGTACTGTACAAAAGTCTTAGGCCACCATTCAATTTGTTATTGTAGCAATGCTATAATGACCATACATAATGGTTTCCCAGTCCCTTTATAATACAAACAGAAAAAACACACATTGTGTATGCCATAATAATACAATAAAAAAATAAAGATAGGTTGGGCAGCACGGTGGATCGGTGGGTAGCACCGCTGCCTCACAACAAGAAGGTCCCGGGTTCAATCCCAGGGTGGAGCGGTCTGGGTCCTTTCTGTG
>JAUZSU010161232.1:0-13812 GCA_034780255.1 Parotocinclus maculicauda | reverse complement strand
ATTTGGAATAAGGCTGTAACGTAACAAAATGTGGAAAAAGTGAAGCGCTGTGAATACTTTCCGGATGCACTGTAGACCATATACTGTATATTTAGCTGGCATAATGTACTAATATCTAGAAGCTGTTCTTGTAAATCATATTAGGTATGTTTTAGCTTTCAATATCTTATAACTATAAATAAATTATAACCTATCAAGAAATAAAATTATTTTAAATAGAATTGAATGTAAAAACAAACAAGCTGGATTTTAATTATGCATTAGCCATTGATAAACACTACATACAATTATAGGTGTATCCTTCAAAGCAAGATCAAATTGAGATGTTTGGGTCTCTTTGTTTATTTATAAATCTCAGTTTTGTCTGGGGTGTCCAGACAAAGAAAGCATATTAGTTACTCTTGTTTTCTGTCACTTTTTTGCATATTTCAGTTTTAACTATTTCTAATTTGTCTTATTTTGCATTTTGTGCGGGAAAATGCATGTATCAACCTTGTAAAATATGTCTTGAAGGCAGTTTGTGTTGCTCTTCAATCTCATGAATACATTAATGCTGTCATTAAAAAAGTGTTACTTAACTTTTCCAAAAAAACTGACACAACTCCATACCATGACATACCTCACTTTTGGAATTGTTGATGACAAGAGTCTAGAGGGTGTTTTCTATCTTTGGTCTTTAGCATACAGCATCAGCATAAAGCATACTGATTGCTCTGACCACAAAACATATTCCACTGTGTGATTGTTCATCCCAGATGTCTCTAAATCCAGAGTAGAGTTAAAATCTACTTAGATTCAGATTCATTTTACCCCAGTATTTTAACCAGTGTGCCACTACTGCCCATAGATATAGCAGCACCCCTGATCACGATGTGCATTTTATTTAGATGTTTTTCCACTTTGTATACATTCCTTAAATACTCCAACATTCAATGGGCATTCCATTTCCATTACAACCTCATTTAAACTTGTATTACATGAACAACAGATCTGTATCAGACTGCTGATCAGCAGTCCGCTATTTTAAGAATAAACCATGTCAGTCTGCTCTGATGAGAAAGTACAATATAATTATGATCGCCACTAAAGTGGGCCTTTAATTACCAGTCTGTTTCTCAGTGTCTAGTGAAAATGGTGCTGCTGCTTTTTGCATGTTAACTCTGCAATTACCTTCTAAGAGAGAATAATCAGGGTTTGTGTTCCTGCTTTTTTTGTGCTAGCTACACTGAGGAAGGCAGTAAATTGTTGTTTTGCTTTGACATCAAAGTCATTTTCTGTGTGCTATGTTTAGCCTCTCAGATATTACTTGAGGTCATAAGAAAATACAGTTAGTATCATTGTCTCCAAGGTCACAATGTAGAGGTCCTCACAAAAGGGGTCTGTCATTGGCAGTGCATCTTTATTATATAAGTGTTTTACTACTGCACAGAGAGATCATTCATCACACTAATAAACATTTATTTATTCATCTTTAGTAAGAACTTTCCCAGTGACTGGGCTTATCCTAGCAACGCTGGTTTTGGAGAAAGACTACAACCTGGACAGGACACCAGTCAATAACTGGGCAATTTAGGTTGGTCCTATTGGTATGTTGTTAGAGAAGTGAGAGGAAACTAGTTCCCATTGTTGCTGGCTCATCCTGTTAAACTGTAACAGAAGGGCATATGTACATTTGAACTCTGTAGTAAAACAACACCATTAATAACAAAACAGACCAGCAATAAGATCTGAATTGATTACATTAACAGCATTTAACAAGTACCCCTTCCAAAGTGACTTACAATTACGTTAATAGCAGATGATTCTGATGGAATGGCACTAGACTGCAGTGATTTGATTGTTATTTAAATAAAGTAATTTCAGTAAGCTGACATAATTGCTTGTGATACCTGTGTGCTCATCCAAAACAAAGGGTACTGCATATGCAGATCTCACTAAATGTACAGGTGTATAATTCAGTAGGGGTGAGTTGAAATGGAACTCATCATCAGACATGTCAGCACGATGTTCTTAGCCATGACAGGCAATTGTTTCTTGGGACCTGTGAACACCTGATACTCAGGATTAAAAAACTGCTGGTTTATCCCATAATGGCAGAGCTTCGAAGGGACGCTGCACAAACAAAAGCTAAATGCCAAAATCTATACTGTCTGTTCTCATTAAAATGAACAATATTCCCATCATATCTCTGTCAAATAAATAATTCTTGTTCACTTGATCATTAACCTAGTTAGATACATTTTCTCAAAATTATTTGTCATTTTATGTGCAGCGTTTACTTTTAAGTAAATTTTATATGAATTTAAGGGCCCGTATACAATAACTCAGTATACAGTAATTCTCTAGATCTACAACATATCTCCTACTGGTTTGCATGGCTTTTTTTTAAATGCAACATACAAATAAAGTGAGTGGCAGTAATAACGGTTATCCAACGTGAGGCATTACGCATAAAGCAAACTGTATAAGCAACAAGCCGGCAAATAGAGTACAGCTGTGTGGCAGTTGCAGATCGCACTGGCAGATTGTCCGGTAAGGCAGGCTCAAAAGTAAAAAGCAGCAACTTGAAGAGCGAAGCAAAAAGGCAAAAAAAAAATTGAAAGTAAATATAATCTTAAAGACTACAGACTATTAATTGTGCTATATTACCAGTATACACACACTGACGAACGAGCAATCATTCACGCCTGAAACTGCTTCTTAAGTAGAGAGTGCTAATTGCTCCAGATGGTCTGCAGGTGCGTGAGCCGCCTTGATATATAGGTGGATGGGAAAAGGGAAACTACTGCCACAGAATGTCACCAAAGCTGCCCCAAAACAGCTGCCTGTCTGGGCCATCCGGAGCTGGTTCCCCATGTTTGAATGCCCAAATGGAATCACTGCTCCCAACACCTCCCAGTTGATTAGAATGGTTAGAAAGTTTAGAATGGTGTGGACAGCAGGCAATATGTCTAAATGACCATCAAAATTTGTCTTAATGTTCATCCCGCTTCTCTCAGTCCAATGATAAACTCCCTCTCAGACTCTGCCAACTATGGGCAAAATGTATTCGATTGCATTGCACAGTTGTTCACCTCACATCAAGAGGTACACTACCCAAAAGTAGCCTCTGAAAACCATTTTATGGTAGGGGAAGCAATTTTACACTCTCTCATGGCAAGACCCAGTGTCTAATCAGACCATACATGTAATTAATTACACATCTGCCAGAGACATAATTACTTGCCAAGTTTTGCAGCAGTCTGGGTGCTTTTTTGTATTTTGCTTTATGATAATTTTTTTAATATCAATTAATTAATATATAATCTATTGCTAATATTACAGAAACAAAGCTTTTAAATGATGTTTTCACACTGCATGAACACTGCATGAATATATCTGCGATGACATTTAATCAACATGGGACACTGATTTGTATAACAGTGCTGCTATTAAATTTAATCAAATTGTATAATATGGATATGGCTGTGCATATAAGAGTTGTAGTATTTGGCTGAAACAACATTTGAACACGGTTTGCCTGCCAAATGGCCATGCATATGCACAAATGTCTATTAACCCGCAATTTAATATCTACAAAGAGTACTATATAGATGCTTTAATGTAAATGTATTGAACATCATTTAACATGGTGGATTTGACTACCTTTTGCTGAAAGCGTGGTAAATGTAATAAGTTAATGTAATAGAAATAATGGGAAACCAACAGACTGTGGCTAATTACTGTAATTGCATAGCATGTTTATGTGTGTGTAAGAGAGAAAGAGAGGGAGGTCAAAAATTGGAAGCAGTGGCTATTTCTCTGGGGCACTAACATGGATTGCAGCTACTAAGCTTCAGGAATTTCATCAGCTCAGACAAGAGCAAATCCTATCAGACATGTGAGTGAAGGGAGCAAAGTCTTCCACCAGAGCCAGTGAAAAGAGTAAAATAAAAACAATGAAAATAAGTCTGGCTGTTAACACTGGGCAACAGTTATAAAAAAGTTTTGATGCTGGAAAACAGTGACAGTATGATAGACAATGTCATGCTGAACTATCTGAAATAATTTTGTTACTGTCTTTGTGTATCCTGCACTCATTTGCCCTGTTTTCCCCATTTATTTTACAGGAAATAAAAAACACTTAATTGAGATTTGTGGTCCATGTTACTATCTAACTATATCCCTACCTATACCCAATCCACCTTTCCTTTAAATACTACAGCTTTCTCCTAGACCAATGTTGTAACACCACCAAGCCACTACTCCACCCCACATGTGTACAGTGGAGACAAAAAAAAACCTTCCCCCAGGACAACAGTGCAACATTTTACTTTCGTCTTCTTCAAATGGCATTTTTTCTTAAATATTATTCCCCAATTTGTTTAAATCCATCTCACAGGTGTGACATATCAAGATGCTGTTTATACAGCATTATTACTGCACAAGTGTACCAAAATGTGAAGTTTTAAATGTACAGTTTTATCCCACAACACAATGTCACAGATGTCACAAGTTTTGAGGATGTATGCAACTGGCATGATGACTGCAGGAATTGTTACTAGAGCTGTTGCCCATAAATTTAATGTTAACTCCCATCCATAAACTATCTCTAAAGGCATTTTAGAGAATTTGGCAGTACATACAACGCACACAACTGCAGACAACATGTAACCACACCAACCCAGGTCCTCCATATCCAACATCTTCTCACACAAAATCGACTAACAAAAATCATCTGTATAACCAAACAACTTCTGAACAAATTGTCAAAAACCATCTCAGGGAAGCTCATGTGCATTCTCGTTGTTCTCATTTGGGTCTCCACCTGACTGCAGTTCGTCATCGTAACCAGCTTGAGTGGGCAAATGCTCACATTCGATACCATATGGCACATTGGAGATGTGTCCACTTCACAGATGAATCCTTGTTTTTACTGTACAGGCCAGATGCGGATGTCAATGTCAGTGGGGTTATGGTATGGGCAGGCATATGTTATGGACAACAAACACAGGTGCATTTTATTGGGTACCATTAAGGTACACCTGTGCTATAATCATGCTGTCTAATCAGCATCTTGATATGCTACACCTTTGAGGTGGATGGATTACCTCAGCAAAGGAGAAGTGCACACTAACACAGATTTAGACACATTTGTGAACAATATTTGGCAGAAAAGTTCTAAGTATATGTATCCCTTTATAACTGTTACCTGATTATTTACATGTATATTTGTTTTGAAAATAAGACAAGCATATAACAGTTCACTAATTACTACTAGTCTTAATAATCTGCATTTTGACCTTGATTAGAATAATCCCCATGATCTGATTCTAAACAATAAATAACATGAATATTAAATACAGAAATAAATAAATCAAAGATTCTAAAGAACACAAGACTTGACAATGATAAGTTGGAAAGTCTATATTTATATTTTCCTTATTTGAATATTTAGTGTGGCATATCTCATTGAAGTGAAAGTGTTTTACTTGCTTAATAGTGATATTCATATTGACAAAAGCTGGTTTCCTTACACACTTGTTCAAGACATTTTCTCTCTCATGGTGACATCCACCAGCCAATCACATTTTTTAACATGATGTCACATGATTGTCATGAGTATGCTGGCTTAAATTATGTTCAATTGAAATATGACATAAGTGTTAAAATAGGACATCCAAGAGATCTCGCAAGACCATTCCTGGTCATGCTAAATCCCCAGGATCCCTACTGATTTTGAATCGGAGCCCATAATGCAGTATCCACAGACAGACAATGAATGAAAGTAACGAAAGGACATTTATTAACATAAAGGGGGGTCAGGCATAACACAAACAAAAAGAGTCCCATGCGACAGTCCAGATAAAAAGCTAACAAGCCGAGAGTCCAGTGATGCAGCATGGGTGCCGCGGGTCCCCAAGACAGCCAGGGTGCCGAAGATCTGCGAACTGCCAGGGCGCCGAGGGTCCACAAGATGGCTTGTGTGCCACTGGGCCGCAAACGACCGGGTCCCAAGGGTCGGCAGAATGACTGGGACGTCGAGTGTCCATAAGGCGGCTTAGGGGCCACGGGTCAAAAGGCTCCGTGCCATGGGTCCATAATGATGACTTAAGAGCCAAGGGTCTGTAAGGGCAGCTTAGAAGCCGAGGGATAGCGGAGCGGCCCTAATAAAAGAAAACAAAAACTAAAATATAGCCTGAACTAAAAGAAAGCAAAAAGACAAAAAAGGGGGTAAACAAACAGACGGCCGGGGGTCAAAAGACAGCCTCGAACGGCCGGGGACCCAGGGGCTGCCCTTTACGGCTGAGGATCCATAGACGGCCTCTGACTGCCAAGAATCCGGGGGTGTACACTACAAGGGTCCGGGGGTGGCATCTAGCGGCCGAGGACCAGTAGGCGACCTCTCCGGCCGTAGAGCCAATCGCGAGCTATAACAGCCACGGATCCATTGCCAGCCCCTGCCAACCGCGATTCCCGGGTGCCATCAGCTGCCAGGGAATCCGTGCAGTGGCATCCAAAAAAAGGAGCTAATCAAAGCAAAATTAAGGCGAGCACAACAAGGGTAAACACTGATAACTAACGCAACAAAACGCAACATTAATGCAGTGAGCCGGCGAACACAAACCTGATCGCCGGGTTTAAATAATCAAAATAAAATTAACAAAAATGAAAACAGGTGCGTTGTGAAAATAAACTAACCAATGGATCGCCGCGGTAAATGGATACAAATGCCATGAATGATGTAGGGGAAAAAACAGAAACGGAACACTAAGGGATCAGGGTAAAATAATAAACCGTGGCGAAAAACGAAAACGGGCTCATTGCGCTAGCCCTAACAATAAGCATTTCTGTATGGAAGTCAGCAAACCTTATAAGATCAATAGATGCAATTGCTTACCGTTCCCCATAGTTCTTTTACATGCCAGTGGTAAATTTGCAAGCACATCTCCTATAAACTGCATTGCATAATAAATCCACATCAAACGCAACCATTGGAGTTCAAAGGTAAGAGAAAGCTTCTGGAAGCAGCAGTTACTGAGTGTATTTGTATAACTGGCAGATTAGGCTTGTAAAGTGAAGCTCATGTGCTGCCGTCACAGACTGAACCTTATAGCTGGCAGGAGTATGCATTGGCAGAAAACCACGTTGCAATGTTAATGGCAACATCACCATAAATAACTGCCCAAAATGATAGCTTTTCTACTCCTGTACCTTGCCAAAAAAGCTATGCAGACAAAATAAACTATATACAAAAGCACCCATGAGTCAACATTGACTTAGTGGCAATAGGTTTAATTTTCAATTCATTTCTCCATTGTCATTAAGAAGACTAACCTGTTTTGTGTTGTTCTCCCAGGGAGCGCGATCAATGTAAAATTAGTTGGAGAAGTGCACAGTTGTAATGACTCTACAATCATCCCTGTCATTTCCCTGGGGGAGCTACCTCAGCTTTGGTTTAGTCCTGTCATGCTCAGGGCTGAGTCCAAATCAAGTCTCTCGAGTGCTTGCTCCCTCCCCTCTAACAATAACCACTGCATCATTGAGTGGCAGGGAACCTAATGACTTGTTCTTTTCTTCTGCTTCATGCTTTTTTCACTGCAGCAGGGCCAAATGGAAAATCTCAGAGCTTGTGAAAATAGAAAAATCAATAATCTATTCTATTCAATGGGCCCCAGTGCCACGGGAACTAGATAAGACTAGATGAGGTGAACTTTAGCAGCAGCAAGCTATGGGATGAAATGTTTAGAGTTTATTTTTGCTTGCTAAATGTGAAGTATTGTACATAGAGTTACAGTATATAGTGAGCACTAATCAGTTAAGTATTATGCTATATAATAAAAACTGCCAAGCAGAATTAATCTTGAAAAATGATATGAAAGTTATAACTCTTGTAATTCTCTCTTTCTGGAATTGGAAGCACAATCATGTTATATTTGGCTAATATATTTTCACAATGGTGGTAAAATCTACTACCTTATTCAGAAGGCAACTCAGGGTTGCATTGCATGAGTTGGGTCTCTAACGCTGACTTTCACCTACACACACACTCACACAAGACACAAACAGTATACCTATGTGAAAACGTATATCGTTTCAGTAACATATACAGGTTCAGAAAATAAGCCCTTTCCTGTACTTTGTTCCAGCTACCTGTCTTTGCCCCTCTGAAGTGATTAGTAAAATTAATGTGCTGGTAGAAAATCCAGACAGGGCCTATACTTTTTAAAGCTACACCGATCAGCCATAACACCAAACCACTGACAGGTGAAGTGAATAACATTATGATTTCATCTCTACGGCACCTGTCACGGAGTACGATATGTTAGGCAGCAAGTAAAAAGTCAGTTCTTTTAGTTGATTTGTTGGATGCAAGACAAATGGGCAAGTGTTAAGATCTGACCAAGAGAAAATTGTGATGGCTAGACCAGACACAGCTGGTCAGGCAAGACAGAGCTCTACCAAAATATTAATTCTCTTTAATATGGTTAAAATATAGAAGAACATACAGTAGTTGTTCTTCTTTTAGCTGCTCTCAACCAGCTGGTTCTCCCCACTCAGCCACCTTACAAATCATAGTTTCATTGTATAATATGATATTTTATTAATTAATGTTTACTTGAAATTTTTGCACGGAACTACATCTAAACCATCATCAAATATGACTGAAAATAGTAGTCCAGTAGCTAACAGCGTAAATACCTGGGGCACGGTGTCTCCCTTTTCTTTGCAGTCCAATCCCTATACTTCCTGCAGAATGTCAGTCTGTCCCTGATGTTTTGTATTGGGAGATGTGGCTTCTTTGCAGCCCTTCTTAACACCAGGTATGCACTTGTAAATGCATGCACACCTGCCCTCTGTCATTCCTGAATAATCTCTGCACTGGTGGTGACTCAATCTTGTAGCTGCATCCTTCTTAAGAGATGGTCCTAATGCTTGCTTAACTTTCTTGGGTTCACTTATGCCTTCTTCAGTGCAATTAAATCACTGCCATTAATGATTAGTTGAATGGTTCATCAGAGTGCTATCTTACAAACAGCAATGCCCTTTTAATGCAATACAATGATGACTGCATGTATTTCCTCAGAGGCAACCATGGTTAACAAATAAATGCTTAAAAGCACCACTTCACTTTTAAAGCAAGCAGTCTACCCTAGTAATCAGCATGACATTGTGATATCAGCTGCCTTGTCCTCATTAACACTTTCTTGATATTGATCTAACAATATCACTGAAATTATGTTAGCAGGCCATTTTGTAGGGCTGAAATGCAATGGCTGGAATGCTGTAATTTTGTAATAATGTGTTATGATGGGGCGTCCTGGAGATCTAGCAAGACAAACCCCGGACTCGCCAAATCCCCGGGAACCCCACAAGGTTTTAATCGGAGCCCAAAAAATGCAATGATCCACAGACAGACGACCAACTTAGGAAAACACAACACATTTATTAATTAAATAAAAGGAACAGCAACCCTAGTCCGGCATCGCGATAGTAGTCCATTGCCCGTCTGGGATCCTGGTGGAAGTCCTCGCAGCCGGGGAAAGCCAACCTGGCTTCTCGGTGATGCCGAGCCACCGTGCAGGATACCAGGCGTCCCAGGAAGGAGCGGACCCGACAGGAGTCTGATGCTCGGCGTGGCGGCCTTGTGGCTGTTGGGGATGCCAACCTGGCCTCGGAATGAGCCGAGCCGCCGACGAGGCGCAGAGGTGAGGTCGGTAATGGTTGTCCGCCCGAAGTGGACGGGCTGGAGAAGGTGCCGGAACGCTGGAGTTCTGCAACACAAAAATAACCGAACAAAGCCAAGATGGCTTGGAAGCCGTGAGTCCAGAGACAGCACGGGGGCCGCGAGTCCTGAGACGGCATGGGGGCCGTGAGGGTCCAGAGACGGCATGAGGGCCGTGAAAATCCAGTGGTGGCATGGGAGCCGCGAGTCCAGGCGGGAGGCTGGGGTCGCCCCAAGAAAAGGTAAACCGCCGGTCACCACCCCAGACTTAGTGGATATGGTGGTGATACCAAACAGTCCGCCCAAAGGGATAACCACCAAAACCAAGGTGCAGGAACGGCATGGAAGCCGAACCCGGAGAGAAAAATGAACCCAAAAAACAAACAACAAAACGACAAACAAACCACCAACAACAAACAATGAATTGGCGCCCACGATAGTGAGCGTCAGGTTTCAATAACGTGCACCTGTGGGAGGGGAAAACGAGGAACAGGTGCGCGAAATGAAAAGGGGGCGTGAAGGGCAGGAACGGAACCAATGCTCGCCGCGGGGGAAACCAAAACAAAACGCCACGTGGGGGAGACGCGAGAACGTAAACGTAAAGGCGAAACGGAAAACCACGTGACGGCCGCGGCGAACTGGAACATGCGCGGCGCGAACCCTAACAATGTCGTTTTCATGGCAGGGAATGACTTTGCATTCAATTTTAATTTATTTGATCACTGTTCAAAATCTAAAGTTATAAAAATTGCTACCATTAAAAAAAGTTTGCCTAATTAAATATTTCCTAATTTTTGTGGTTATTAATATGGTTCAAAATCATCCCCAGAATGGATGTGCAGTGGGACGTTCCTGGTACGCAGTGGTTAGTACCTAAAAATATTAATTTGAGGAGGGACAACTGGTGAACTAGTGGATCATGGAGCATTGGAAGAAGCTGACCTAATGAATTACATGCTATTCTACATCATGGCCATGTGCCTATGTGAGTTTTCACTCAAATTCACAGTGGGTCTAAGCAAGGCGGTGGTGGTAGTGTGATGCTTTTTAAAATGGATGTAATATTCTACAGTAGTAGCTATGAAACAAATCAATACACTAAATAATAGAGAAATTAATATCATATGCATTCTCAACACTTATTTCAGTGACTATTTTTACTACTTGCTAACTTGGAATTGATCCTTCTGCACACATCATTTTATTGACAGTGCACTTTAAAGTCTTGTTTCTGTTCCTGTCTGATTACTACAGCACAAGCTACAAAGTGCAAAGCTGGAATGACTGACAATTTCGATTTATTTAAATCCATCCTGTATAGTATGTGAGATGATCATGGCCTGAGGCCTGTGGCTTCTAACCAGGCAGACAGCCAAAAAGATGGAGGCAGGCACCTTGGCTAAGTGCCAGGCTGCATCCACCAATACATCCCATACTTAGGGGCAGGCTCATTCTGTGCTCTACCAGGCTCTTTTAATGAATTCTGGATGAGGCGAACTGGGAGAGCAGATTTGTGCTGGAGCAGAATCCAAGAGATATCCAAGATTCATAATGAAGACTCACTCATTCTTTATCGTGAAGACTCAAAGCAGTGGGCTGCACCTGCATGGAACAAAGTAATCCATTGACCTTTTTCTTTTTTAGCTACTAAGTGCTGTACAAGGAGCTAACAAGGTTATTTTCATTAGCTGTAAAATTACATGCATAGCTAGGGAACTGAGAGAAATGAATAGGTGTGTGCTTGAATCTGAATAAAGCTAAAAAGTAATGACCACTGCTGTTCTGTTAATGCAAACTTCATTCCTCCAAACTGATGATCTTCTATTATTTCTAGTCACCTTATTCATCATTCCACTATAACTATTAAAAAGCAATTAATTATTGTTAAAAGCTTTTAGTTTTTACACAGGTGGAGGTCAGAATATATATGGCTCACATAAATTAGTGAATTAATAAAATATCCCCTAATATTTGTGAGCAGTGTACTATAGCACTACATTTAATTTAATCAGGGTTTTTTCAAGATGTTTTCTGCAGCCACCATCCCAGTGAAACCATCATTAATATGACAGGTCTGGTGAGTGTGGAGACCATTTGAGTACAATAAATGCACTGTCAAGTTCAGGAGATTAGTTTAAGATTTGAGATTTGTAGCCTGGTGTGCTTTTTTCTGCTGGAAGCAGAACATGAGTACATTTTGGTCATGAAGAGATATACATGAAGAATCTCCCAAAAATGAGTGCCCCTCTTCATATTTTTGTAACCATTTTATGATATATTTTTATGGCACAATACTGGAGATATGATGGTGCTTGTAAAACAGTGTAAATTTGCTGTACCCTCAAAATAACTTAACACACAGCCATAAATGGTTCAATTGGTGGCACCAAAACTCAGTACACCCCTAACTGAAGATGGCCAAATTGTGCACAATTAGTCATTTTCCCACCCTGGTATTATGTAACTCTCATGTGGACTGAGATGAGACCAAGATAAACTTATTTTAGATGGTGTCAAACGTGTGAGTACACCAGATGAGGAGTACAAAGACAAGTGTGTCTTGCCTACAGTCAAGCATGGTGGTAGGAATGTCATGGTTTATGGCTGAATGAGTGCTGCCAGCTGTGGGGAGTTTCAGTTCATTGAGGGCACCATGAATGCCAACATGTTCAGTAACATACTGAAGCAAAGTAAGATCTCCTCCCTTTGGAAACTGGGTCACAGGGCACTATTCAAACATGATAATGACCTCAAACACATCTGCAAAAATGCTTAAACGATGCTCAACTCGTATAAAGGGATCTTTGATACACAGCATCAGCCTGAACCATCTGAACCAGAGCAGAAATCATGCCGAATACTCAACAGACCTCAACATTGTTCCAGTCATTTATTGTCCAATTTTGGTAAGCCTGTGCAAATTGTAGCCTTAGTTGCCTGCTCATAGCTGATAGGAGTGGCACCCAGTGTGACCTTCTGCTGCTGTAGCCCATCTGCTTTAAGGTTTGGTTTGTTGTGCATTCAGAGTTGCACTTCTGCCAACCTTGGTTATAATGGGTAATTTGGGTTACTGTTGTATTTCTATCAGCTTGAGTTGAAAGTCACTCTGGATAAGGGCATCTGCTAAATGACATAAATGTAAATGTAAATGTAACCAGTCTGGTCATTCTCCTTTGACATTAACAAGGCATTTTTACCCAGGAGAATTGCCTTTTTTAGACCATTCTCTGTTTAATTGATCATGAAGATCCCATCATATCAGTAGTTTCTGAAATATTGAGACAGACAGATGATAGATAGATAGATAGATAGATAGATAGATAGATAGATAGATAGATCTAGCACCATCAGTCGTGCATTCACTACTACACCTTCCCATGGTTTGTAACCATGTATGTTTTATGTATTAGCCTGTTTGTGCATCAGCTTTTATGCTTATAGCTGCAGTACTTAGGATTGTATCATGTGTCTTTTGTAAGCTTTTAACTTATTACCCTGTCTGCCTGTTATTATGTGCTTCTATGTGCAGAATGTGTTTTCACTGCTCATACGTTAATTATGCAGATCCCTCCTTTTGCTTAGCATTGAGCATTTTTCTTACCTTGTGTAAGAAAAACATAATTTCTCCAGGCAAACAGTTTTGCACTTAACATTGCTACCAGAGGCAGGTTGGAACTTCATGAAATTTTATGTGTTGTTGCTCAGCAGCTGAGGACATTGATAAAATGGCAGTATCACATGCAGCATATTCAATTCTACTACCAGTGATGATTTTTTGCAGCCTTTATAAGCATAGAAGAATGAAACTTTTGGACTTGAAGTGTATTTGTGTTCTCTTTCCATCCGCTTGTCACACATGAGATTTAAGACTGCTGTTTCAAACCTAATCATACTTTTTATCCATTCAGCTTTATTTTATGCTTTTATTGACTTCAGTAAAGTTATTTTGAACTTGGATGTTAACTGTTTATGCAGACTGGCAGTCCGGCAATGCAACAAAGCCACAGTTTTAATGAAAGTTGGCAATTTAGCAATTTAACAGTACACAGAGTGGCCTGTGCTGTTTCAGTGTCAATTATACAAATATACAAACAAATAAATATACA
>JAUZSU010161231.1:0-25552 GCA_034780255.1 Parotocinclus maculicauda | reverse complement strand
AGACACTCGTTTGTGGTTACAGAAGACGATTGGTTGAAGTAATGGCTGCAAAAGGAGGTGCCACAAGCTACTAACCAAAAGAGTTCACATACCTTTGCACTTGGCATATTTTCATTTTTTGAGAGATAAAATACTTTTGTTGAATAAGTAATGAATATATATAAAAACAATTCTTTGTATCCCTTATGTAGAAATTCTGCTTTACAATTTCGCATTTGGATGTTCATTTTATATGATTATTATATTTTTCTTTAGAAAACAATGATCACGTTTGGGTGGTTCACAAACTTTCAAGCAGCACTGTATCTAGACAAAAAGACATTGTCTCAAAACACACTATTCACTGGCATATGTGATTACGTTTGTAGTATACTGTTAAGCTGTCTCTCCCTCTTCCCGCCCTCAATATCTTTTGTCCACCTTTCTGTTGTCCACAGTGCCTTAATACAGAGTATCTTAGACCAGTCAAGACTGATTTGTAAACAAATAAGTGGGAGCTGCTTTTTTATTTTTATCTACGTACAAGAAAAGTTTTAACTCCAGGTACTTCTCCATGGGAATGCAATATCTTTAAGCAAGCTATAGCAAAAGTGGTGACAAATAATTTACTGTCATAAAAAAATTCACATTTGTCAAGAAAAGGATTTGAATTATTTGGTTAATACTTGTGAAAAGTCCTGTCAGAACTTGTTAATATTAAATATCGATAAGCTTTTTTTGTTGTGCTTTTTTTTATCAATTTTCACAATATTTTAGCTTTTCAGTTTGCTCAGATCAGTTTGGAACTCATCTTATTTCTATGGAAATATTGAAAGAAATATGTAAATAGTGCATCTTTAAGCTCTTATAATTGACCATCATTAGGAAAAATATAACAAAGTCATTGAATAAAAAATTAAATATTGAGACACTGGTAGTCTGCTTTCTGTTTTTAATAATAGTGAAAGGGTAAAACTCTACTCAAAGGCAACATATGCTATATTACAACAGTAAATCTTATAATTATAATTAAAATCTAAGCACAATATGAAGCAGTCTAAATAAAATTAATGAAATAATATAATATGTGTATTATTGATATTGTATATTTGGATGTGATTACCTACAAAAAGAGCTTTAAAAGTAAAATAAGGACAGTATCTGTATTTTGTAATGGTGTCATATCTTTATATTTTTTCAAGTATTGTTTCTAAGCTTAAATTCACAGTATTGTGAAGCACTATTCTAACGTATTCAAAGGTTGTTAAACCAAACTCTCTCAACCGTCTGAACTGGCACCATGTGTTCTGAGATGTAACTGGTGACAGCATTTGTTATGTCTTGCCATTTGTTGATTTTCTTGTTGTAAGGCACTTTTTTGATAAACGAGTCCACTAAGGTGTGTTTTTGTGCTGGTACAATTGCTGGTTCAAGCTGGTAGTGGACAGCTTACTCCCCAAGTCATAATCTTCTGCATAGTGGTTAGTTTGCAGATGGTGAAATATGTTAATTTTCGAGTTGTCATTAATGGCAACAGATTTCCATTAGGGATTGACGACTTTTGAGCAACATCTGTTTTTTCAAACCCAAACCACGTTTGAAGATGTATAATGCAAGGCTGGTGGTGCCTGTATTTTTGCTTTCTGGTGCAGTTAGCTCACTAATTTTAAACTTCAGTCATGCACTTTAAGGTAGAACACAATCTTGTTTTGTGTAGTGTATCCATATGGCTACATGACATGGTGAATACATAAACTCCCAAGGTTTGAGAAACATAAGAATATTCGCTCACACAGTGTTGACAATACAAATGAGATACCCCTAGGTATGCCAGAAATCTCTACATTAAATAGTGCCTTTACATGTGAACCAGTCTGTTTAACAATTTATTTGCAGCTTGCTTGAGCAGATTGCTTAAAGTTATTGCCTTTGGGTTTTCATCTCCTGAGCTGATTTGCTATAAAACTCTCTTTCCTACCCTTGTCCTACTGAAAGACCTTGTTAATGACACAGCCTAGTGTAAATGGGGCCAAATACACCAACATGGCCAAAATAGTTTTACCAGTAAATAACACACTGCAAATAATAGTAATTTTCTGAAATCTAGTAGCCTAAAAAGAAGTTCTGACAAGGAGCATGATTGCGACTGTTTTCTCTCTTAAGTGAAAAATAATGCCTCACTTGCAAATACAGTCTTATTTATTGTGGCTTCAAAGGAGAAGTGCTCAAGGTGAGGCAAGGCCACAAAGTATTAGTTTTACACTTGAAGCCACTGGCCCTTGAAAATAAGTGGCCACAGTTGTAGAAGAAAAACTGTGTTGATGGGGAAAAAAAGATAATGACTAGATTCATATCTTTTGCATACCAAAATTATTTTACATGTATAGGGTGAGTTAAAAGACAGGACTCACAGGGTCAGCGAAAAGTCACAGGACACGTCACGTGCTGGTAAAACCATTGTAGTGGTTTCTTCATCAGTAGCAGTCTTCTAAAGACCACTATGTAACTTGTAGTCCACAGTACCGTTTCTCTGAATTCTCTGAAGCTATGAGGAATGCATCAGTGCTGTGCGAAAATGACGGTCTTCCTGGGTGTCAGTTGCTAAAGTTTGCAGCTATGATATGGCAGGTGCATTCCCCCAGATATCACAATCATCAATTACATCTTCAATTACTTGTGATGACCAAAAATAGTTTGGAACTTTGTGTTGATAACTTCTGAACCACAAGAGATATTGCAAATCTAACGGCAATCTCTTTCTGAGACATTTCTGGTCTTCTCTGATATATGCTATATGACTACCTTCCCACTGGAAAAACGTGCTTTGATTGAATATGGCGGCTTTCAAGATGGCAGCCATGTTCTGAACATAGCCTAAAAGATAGACCCGCTTACTTGTTGGGGTATTCAGATATGCCATTTCCCTTTTGTTTCTGAAATAAAAGGGTATCCTGTGACTTTTACTGACCCCGTAGAAACACAGAGCACCTTTACACAGAGAACAAGAATCCTAAGGTCATGTACAGCCATATTTCCATGGCCACTGACTGTTTTTGTTCATTGACTGACAGAAGGTGGACAGACAATGCAATTAGTGGCATTAAACTAATTAAATCCAAAGGCAGTTTTTAACCCTTAATATTAAGACTGTCAAAATCAACCTGTTAATGTGATAATATTTGAATGCACTTTTCACCATATTCCACATGCATGATATGAAGTGCATTTAGTGCATCTCACAGAAGTGACCCTCCATTTAAACAGCTTTGATGCACACCACTTTAATAAAAGAGTCTTCTGTCAAGTTATTTTTTATAAAAACTTCGATAAAAATAAAACTTCTAAAACTTCTAAAAGTATTTTTCAGACATGCATATAATGTAGACCACCATGAAAATTATGATCTCACTAGTAGAATGGTGGGCCTGCGTAATGCTTGTTTTTAGTAGTATCATGGTTCTTTTTACCACGACTTTACACAGCATTAGCCATTATTGCAATATTCAGTAATACTGAAAGACCATCAAAATAAACGATTATGCAAAACAGTGGCTACCATTACATATGTTTATGTTCCCTTTACATGTTTGTTCTTGTGTTTCCTCACATGCCTTCAGTGAAACTTGCATACATAGTACAGTTTCTAGTGTGGTCTGCCCAGGTCAAATTATATGTTGTTTTATATAAAATGAAAAGCACTTAACTCAAAATAAAATATAATACATTGTTTAAATACATAACTTTAAACAATGCTAAAAAACTGCTTCTCAAGCTCTCAATATTGTTTAAATTCAGTGTCACTGAATTTGTTTACAAAACTAAACTTAAGTATAAAGTTAAAGTTAATGTGCAATAACCTCTTCTTGGATTACATACATAATTGAAATTCAAATGTATAATAATGTCTGCAAGTAATATTAAGCTTCAAATACAGCTCACTTGACTCGAAGGTAAGAGCCAATTGAAAGCGTATGCCATAATTTCAGATAACTAAAGTTGTACAGATATAACTTCTTGCAGTGGTTAATTGTAAAATGTGAAAAAATGTTGAGATTTTTTTAGCACATATGCAGTGCAAAAACAAAACTGTTAAAAGTATGTGCTGGATAATAAGATTAACTACAAATACCTACAAAACTATGCACAATTTCTAATAAATCCAAATAGATCGCCATCAAAGGGGATCTTAGCAGTTGGAGAAATAGGATTAGATGTTGGAGGATTTTATGAACAACAGAACAGAATTAATGGCAGATTACAGATGATAAAGATGATGTTAAGCTCTAGCTTGCCTTCACAACAACAGAGGCTGACATAAAGCACAAATGCTTCTACACAGCTGTGTTATTATAGTTTGAATGGAAGACATAACTGCATGCTGAGACAATATACTCAATTATGCATTAAAAAGTTTAAACTGCTGCTGCACCAGATTCCGACATATAAATGGGTCATCCAGTGACCTTTTCCCATTCAATTTCACCCTCACTGGTGTCAGGATTATACACACCTTTTAGATGGAAATGATCCGAATGAGTATGCGTTGTCTAGTGTGTAGGGAGAAAACGAGCATTAACAAGACATTACAGACTTGAAATGCTGAAGACTAGAAAGCTTTCACCCAAGTCAGTTAAAGCATCAGTTCATATTAAGTCATGTCATGCTTTTATGGGCTAATAATAAAAACAAGGATGTTAGTTGCCATATTCCAGTAGATCAATGCACAATCGGTGTCTTTTATTGCATTTGTGTTCTCGCTAGCTAAGCAAACTAAAAGACTAGAAGATATTTTAGATGTGAAATTGCAACAGGAAAGCGTTGCTGTTGCTCATCTCTTTGAGATGTAGCCATAAAAATCTACATGGCACATTTACATGGCAAAACCAAAATATATGCTGTGTTCTATGACCCTGTTTGCACAGATTGTTTCAAGCATCTTCAGTATCAGGATTGCAAACATATACACCACATAAAAATGCATGTGGAAATACACCAGAGACTAATTTAAAACAGACCGAAATCCCATCACTCAAACCATTTCAGAAGGTTGCTGAACACACATTTTATCCAGATGTAAAATCTATAAATTTATCTGTCTCTCCAAGATGATTCTGCCAACCCATATAGTCCATAAATGCCAGTGTAAGTATCTTCAAGGAGATAAATATCAGAGGAAAAAAAAAAAACAGAAGGTACGATGGAATTCAAGGTTTCTCACAATATATTTTTAACTTAAAAAATCCTGTAAGACTAATTGCAAAACATTATGCCAAGTGTGGCCATATATTGTTTATGGTAATCAATATATGGTATATTCATTTTGAAATATCCCCTAATTTTTGTGAGCGGTATAAACAAAAATCGCTAGTGCAAAATTACTCGTTTACAGCATGACGTGGTATACATCAAATAACCCTACAATGTCATAACTCAGAGGAAATTAAACAATCTATAATGTAACATCGCTGTATGTTTCACTTCAAAACTGCAGCATGTACACAGAGCACCTAAAGATCACCATGTACAATATGCATATGTATTTTCTATCACATTCACTAAGTGTTTAATTAATTAATTATTATGCAATTATGTTTAATACATTTTTTAACCATACTAAGAATATCATGTTAAGAATCACGGTGCTTAGCCCTGACCTATTTCTAGTTGACAGAATGCACAACTAAATAGGCTAACAAACGCACAAACAAAGATTGCATAATTTCCCCAACTGTATAATATTAGAATTGTATTAGACTTGTACTGATTAGACAAGTAATAAAGCACTCATAGTTATATACTGCTCAAAAACTATACCAAAACAATAGGACACTTCAAAACAAAATATCAAATAATTAAATATAGAGTAGTGTATAATTAATGGGTAAATAAACCAAACATGGAGTACATAACAGCAGAATTTGACATACAGAAAAACTGACAACCAAACTTAGCAATCTTGAAAAAACGCAGACTGAATGACAATGTGACAATACCAGTTAGGAGAACAATACAGCTAATAACTGTGTGTCAAAGAAAAGTCCCAAATAGTGTTGAGCACATTATCTGTGTCCCCTCCAAAGTGCACACTGTCATGTCCTTAATGTAGGCCTCTGCTGCGTGAGCCCTTGAGGCACATTGCTTAAAATGTAGTTAGAACAACGCCCAAGTCACTATAAGACTAAATCGTCAGCACTGGTTGTAAACAGTGGTAAATACACTGGTTGTGTATAACAACCCCGGTTATAAACATACATGTTTTCCCTGCTACAACACCAAGAAATAATTAAAACAACTGTAGATGAGTTTTAAATTATTTAAAAAATATTTAGCAGATGAAGAGCAATTGCTTCGAAAAGCAAACATTTTACACAGTACACCAAATTCTTCAACTCTGACCAACATGGATCAATGAGGAAAGAAAAGAGAGATAAAAACGTGACAGGAAATACAAATTGCCCTTTCCCACTCATATGCTACCTTGCCTAAAAAGTACAAAATGAAAATGTACCAGTTTTGTTCTTGTTTTGGATTTTTAAACACAGGTGCATTACATTTAATCATTTAACAGATGTCTTTCTCCAGAGTGACTTACAATAAATAGTCATAAAATTCAATCAATTGTGGGTCAAGGGCCGTTCCCAAGGACCCAACAGTGGAAAAGGAAAGACTTGTTTTGGTTCACAGCCCAGTGCTTTAATCAATGTGCCACCACAGACTACATGTTAATGGCACTGATTCAACTGTCACTTCCAGCAGGACATATTAACTAAAGCGAGTTAAGTTTTTAGACCAGAATTTAAACATGTAAAGCCAGTTCCAAGTTGAATACATATCATTCAGTGAAAGCATTTCCCACAGAGCCAATGGTTATGACTGTACAATGCAGAATTACTCTTTTTCTGATGTTGTGCACTTAAGATACATCTCAAACATCAAAAATGGCCATTTTAAAAGGGCATAGTCACACAACCAACACTAACAATTACAGGCAAAGAGAGTCATTACAAGCTTCATAGTGCATGTTTAAAAGGTTGCTGAATTCAAGAACTAATCACCGTTGGCAGCTTTAGATTAATGTATGTATGCAAGAAAATAACAGGCAGCATATGTTTGTCCAAATGAATAAAGAGATATGAATCCAGTCACACTGAGCCTACATTAACTGATTCATTTTTCAGCTTTACATTTTTACTGATATTCCTGAGCAGATACAATATGGGAACTGCGACATCACTGACCATTAGAGGACAGTAAAAGCAGCAGAGAACATTACTTGGGCCACTCTATTCTTCACTTAGGGCACTTTAACATAAACCCAATATTAATTGAATATTACAATATTAAACGGTACTCAACCAGTATTACAGGAGTACCAAAGAGTGCCAAGAAAATACTCCACACCATGTGTCACAGCAAAAAAAAATAAAAACAAAAAAAAATCAGACCAGGCAACGTTTCTCAAATCTTCTTTTGTCCAATTTTGGTGAGCCTTTGTGAATTGCCTATTACCCAGTGTGGCACTCAGAGGTTCAGAGAAGCTCCACTGATTACCTTGTTTGTAACGTGGCCTTTATATCAAAATATTCTGCAAATTCTTCTTTGGTCTCTGGCATCCAGTTGTTTTTTTTTTAAGTGAATTGAATATTTTCTCATTTTCTGACAATTCTCTGTGAACCCTAGAGATTACCGTCAGTGAAAATTACGAAAGCACCGAAATGAACATTTTTGGAGGATTTATATATTTATTTTAATAGTTTGTACCTTTGACTATACTACGCATACCTACACTATGTATAGAAATTAATTAAAGGACTATGTGAAAGAATTAAAATACAATTATATTGCACCTGATGTTTTGTGTCTCGGGTGTTAAATAAGTATGTAATGTACCTTTCATTAATTTCATTATTAAAACATTGACTTGCTTTAATTATTGACCGGTTACCAGTCAAATGTGTTCAACTGTTTTTGTTTTACGTTGTGACATCATGTTACGATGTTGCTCTAAAATAAAGTCTTAATGAAATATTAAAATGATGTTAAAAGACAAAAGGTAGAATCTGTGACACAATCAGCAACACAGCAGACTGTCTCGTTAACCAGTATTAGGGTTCCATTGTTAGTTAGGAAGCTTTTCAAAGAGAATGCCCCACATAGGAGGTAAGCAGCAAGGGAGGTCACTGGGTAATGAGACAGACAAGATGAACACTGTAAAGCACTGTCGCATTTAGATCAAGATCTTCTTTTGTTCACGTGATCCTAAATTAAATATTCCATTCCATTCGCTCCAACATAGCCTACATGTATGCTGCATTTACAAAGAGTGTCTCACTCCGTGCTGGTTGAGTTTGATTGCGATATCAAAAACATCATTGTTCAGTATAAATTATCCAGTCTTATCATTCAGCAACTGAAAATTAACCTAAAGGGCAGAATACCATTCAGTGCATCACTAGTGAAATTCCAGTAGATCAGCAGTTTCGAAAATGCCTACACCAGCACCTACACCATTAACCATAACACATTTAAAGTAACTTAAATCACTTTTATACTCCCTTCTGATGCTCACTTTGAACTGCATCAAGTTATCTTGACCATGAACATGTTTACATTTTTAAATGCTCCGAGTTGTTGCCATTTGATTGGCTTATTATATATTTCTGTTAAAATAAGCTAATCTGAACCAGTGTACTTAATAAAGTGTCTAGTAAGAGCATGTCATGTTTCTGTTTGTTGAGTATAATAGCAGTCATAATGGTTTTCAGGAAATCAAAGCAGGGCACTAAACAAACATACTGTAATATTAATTTCATGCTGGCCATATCAACTGACATCTTCTGTACTGCTGTGATATAATTATGACCATGCTGATCCGAAGACTGTATCTTACAGGTATATCATGCCTTTATAATCATTCACTAAAAATGTGTTATATCATATGAATATACTCTATCTATGCAATTTGTTCATTATTTATTTAATAGAGAGTAAGAGTTGCAGACACATACTAGTACTACTCCTACCTAAAATATGGCAATATGACCGTAATTCACACTCTGGTTCATGCCTATTTTGGGTCATCTCAATGCTGACTGAGAAGAAACCACCAATTTTGCAACTATTTTAACATGATAGCAACAGCTTACAACACATCCTCTGTCCTAAACATAGCATATAGATAATCAGCCCTTGTAAATCACTGAAGGTAGCAAACATGACTAAATCAAATGAGCAGAGTTACATACAAGAGGCAAACACATTAAGAAATTATGCTACGGACTAAGGTAAGGCATAAAGTAGTTCTAATGACTAAATGATAAACATAAGGAGGCGCCACAAATCAGCTAAAAACTTAATTTGAAAAATAGTTCATTTATCTTGTGGAAGGTCAAACATGAGGAAGTTTGCAGGAAACGACTGCTGTGGAAGTCGTGCAATTAGTCACACTTCGGAAGCCTTGAAGCACAAAAACATATACAGAACATCCAGAACAGCTTGTATGCCTCAAAGTCCTGAAAATCGTCATAAAGCATATACAGACATGCTGCGTGTTGGAAGGTACCCATAACCTGACAATTATTCTCAAGTTCAATTCCCGACAGCTCCAGAGGAAATCGAATCAGAATGAATTATTTCTTGAATAGAGGAGCAATCTGTATCCTGCGTTACCTTAGAGTGTGTTCAGCTGCAGTTGCCAAGGTTATTGACTGAGTTAGTCAATAACGTGGGACCACAGAAACAGTCATCCAAAGCTGAGTCTCGGCCCATCAACCGCATGAACATGAAGTGAGATGACACGAGATCACAATCTTTTCTGCACTTGCACTTCCTTTTCATGTCTGAAATGAAGAGTAAGCAAGCCTTATTAGCCTTAAACAAATATAAACAGAGCTTTACTTTATGCATTTTATGCTTTATTACTGCAGTGGTAAACGTAATATTTATTATGGTACCCCATTTGCTCTCATTTATTTATAATAAGTCAGACTGATTAACAAGTCACACAGCAACCAACTCTATATAACTCTAAAAAGGCCATGTTTATCGTTATCATTGTATTTTTTCACCCACATTTAAAACTCACTCTTACTAGTCAGGGCCGCAGGGGGTCCTCTGGCTCCTGCCCCTGGAGAACTCAGGATGCAAGTGTAAGTGCTCCCTGAAGGGTTCCCAGTTCACCACAGGGTCAGCACTGGTCATTTGCAGCTCAAGTGCTGTGACCAGTCTCACCTCCCACAGATATAGCCAATCAGACCACTTTACCACCTGGGTGCCTAATATTTCATTATATTGTTTCCACCACTGCAGTACTGCAATCCACTATAAACTACACTTGTCCTTGCATTACAACTACTTTTACAATTAGAGATGTGTCAGCATGCTTGGCTAGCCCCTCAAGAACCATCCAGTCAATTATTGACAATTTCATCACATGCACTTCCAAATGCAATACTGTCAAGCACTATATAAACTACATCGGCAAATAGAGAAAACCCAATTCACGAACATGCCAACATTTTCCCCATACTTCAATTTGGCACATACACGGTAAATATCCAAGCTTTTCCATCTTGCAATGCGTGTATTGCAAGCTATTTACCGGATGAGTAGACATGCAACTGAACAAGATCTTCCTAAAAGCTTTAAAGAATTTGTTCAATAGCTCCACTACTGTGCTGTTTAATCCAATTAACAAATACACAGATAATGATGGAAGAAATAATAATAATACTATATGCTTTAATAACATATTGACCCAAGCATTCAACACCAAACTGTCTCTGAAAATAGTCAGGGCTAGTAATAAGCATATCATTAAAAGTTTATCTTCAGGTCCAAAGGTTGAACCCATATGGATCCCCTTGTCCTTGCTCATACAACACTGTTATTGACTTGTGCTCTGGATGCAGTTGAGTTCAGCAGCAGCTTCTTTTCTACTATGATTTTCAATAACCAGAATTACATAAACCTCCACAGATACAGCATGATCAGTTAAAATTTAGAAATGTACATTAAGCCATGATGCTGGTCAACAATCCTCTGAGTTAATAGAAAATTATAACCAAGACACAACAGAATGCCATGACATATAATGTATTGTAGCTAAAAATGGACACCCATTCATTAGATATATTATTTCTTATTACTAAATTAATTTTTAATTTTAAAGTTATATCACCTGCACCCTGCCCAGGGGTGGCTTGCAAAAGGTGGTGCTTGTTGAATTGAAAAACATCTGTGTCACAAACAACTGCTGCTCATGTCTGACAATTACGCAAAGGTCCACTGCAAGTGATAGTTTAATTTCCATTCGAACAACCTGCACTAATTGAAAATAGACCTGTATCTCCTGCTGTATTAATGTGAAAATGCAAGCAAAAGTGACTGGCCTACAGCTGAATGTGAATGCTGCTCTGTGCAAGCTGAGATGAACGATGTCTTTAGATAGCACAGACGCAATGTCTGCTCTGTGCTCAGGACAGCTTTAAGATAAGACAGCCAGTCAGCGCAAGTCAATACAAAGCTGATGGTAAAAGCATGAGTAATCAGTTTTAACGACATAAGAAACGAAGCAGTGAATCTGCAACGTTTTTTTCCTTCACATGCAAGTTCATATGCTGCCAGAAATGCACAGAGCATGAATCTGCACACTCCGCATCTCAAGGAAAAACAAAAAGGTTAGAAAAAACAACCATTGCACTTTTGAGATTGCACTATAATCTTTTATGATATTGATCTTCATTCAGTATGCTTTCAGGGAGACCTATTGCAGTGCTGTTGATTTGCTAGCTATGTGTTGAGAGCTACTGGAAATACCTGTAGTATGCAAGTAATCAACACAGGTACGTTTATCATCATGCTGTAATTAATTCAGTTTAGTCATCGCTATCTTTACTGTGACTTTTCTGCTTGGACCTTACATTTTTCAGATTGTTTGGTTTGTGAGATTCAGATTACATAGCAGTTTACAAATTCTTCATTTTTGTGAGCATATGCTATGTTTCAGAGTCCCCACATAGTTGTCTGTTATGATGTTTTTCAGATGCTGCATTTAATTCCCAGGATGCCAGATGCCACGAGTTAAAAAACAGGCATATGGAAGCAATTGTACAAGAAGCAAAATAAGCTGGCAACTGTGTAACACTCCCTCATGTTACGTTTGCATGCATGCGCAGACTGAGAGAAGCTAAATGTATTAAATTGTATTATGGATATTCAGTGGTAAAAAAGTATTTGATACACTGCAGATTAATTGAGCTTATGATTTTTTTAGATCTGTCTCTCACAACTGAAGTGTACCTATGATAAAAAATACAGACCTCTCTATTCTCCGTAGGTGGCAAAATCGCAGGTGTATCAAATACTTATTTTCCTCACTGTATATACTCGTATATGAAATCTATGCTCGTATTGCATATATATGAAATCTGATTACACACACAAACAAACATACTCACTTCACAAAAAACTGTGGCCTCAGTGGCCAACAGCAGTCATTTTTAACGGAGCAAGAAATTTACCAAGGAATCTCCTGACTACCTTCTACATTGATGGAGTAGGCTCTGAAATACGTATGTGTCTCCTTGTCACGCTGAATTGATTTGACACCTCTGTTCGCATCCACCATCCCTTGGTGACCTTACAGTACATATGGAGCATTAAACACCCATGTAGATAGCAAAAAGGAGATCATTGAATGCCCCCCAATCTTCTCAATGCTCCAAGCCATGCTTAAAATCCACCAAAAGTTCATTTACATGATTCTAGCTCAACACTAGTCCAAAATGCTGGTCCTAAACAGCGTTCCCCTTTCCTCTATTAGGTAGGGAAGCAAAGGGTATGCTAGGTCATAAATAAGAAAAACTTCCTCATGTTCTAGAATGTCTTTTTTTTATTGTGCCATGTGTTTCACTATGACACTGATAAATGAACACTTATAGTTAGTGAGTATCTTGCATGGTAAAAAAAACCTCCCTTTTAATTCAAGTACTCCATAAAATGTATAAATGGCTGCCTAATTTCCACATGACAAAACCTCTGTTAAAAGTTCTACTTGTTACTGTGAAAGGTAACCACTTTCACTACCACTTTCACTTCATGAACTTTTGTTACAGGTCGGCAGCTTGTGCTGTTTTAGAACAAGTACCACCTATAAATCTCATCACAGAAACATATGCACCACATATACAACTGTACACCACAGGCATATTTAGCTGGTCTACAATTTTATCAAACTAGCATGTTGAAGTGCTCACGTCTTCTGGTTTCATGCCCTTATTGCTGAGAATTTCACAGCCCACAACCCATTATGAGTTTGGGTCATTACTCAATACAATACAATAGGTGAAACCCAAACTTAAACTTGTGTTGTACCATTTCATACTGTTTGTTTTTGTCTTTCAATTTTTGCAGCTTGCTAACACTACTACCTGCTACCTTGAACCATTATATTAAATAGTCAATTAATTTAAGACATGCATTTTAACTACTATTTGGACAAATGCAAATACTGATAACTTCTCAGAAATAAAATACCTACATGGTATTTTTTATAAACACATTAATTTTATTAAAACTAAATTACAAAGAGTGTGAAACGCGTAATTTATACATGGCACTGAATAAAATAATTCCTTACGTAATTACGTACATAATAATAATTAAGTACATTTCCTGCGGTCATCTGGTAAACTTGGAGTTCATAGCTCTAAATGACCCAGCCATTCTCTGTAGTCAAGTATGGGGTATGAAAAACGTGATCCATTACCTGATAAACAATACCAAGTAGACAATACTATAATTTTATTACCAAATTATTCAGTCTCGTGTCACGCTACACACACAGACATCTACAAGCTAATTTCAAGGCAGAAACTAATTTTATAACTGACATTTAAACATCTAAAGTAAGCTTACAGTCAATATGAGGTTTGACTGCTCAGTGTGTGGATTAGTAAGCCCTTCTACAGTGTCAAGAATTGCCAGGGTGCCACACTGTTGCCAATCTAGCAGCCACATTTGTCACAATTCTGCAGTGGTAGGTCACAGGCAAGCCTGCATACTGTGTAGTGAAATAGCTGGATGAGTGCCACTTGTGAGATGCCCTGCATGGCACAAACATCATGATTTGAGATGAATGAGGATCTGCTGTCCCAGTAAAACATCACTGACGCAGTGGCAAATGAAAAGAAAATATTCAAGCATTTTAATATTCAACACTTTGCCTATCCACTCATCCAGGCATAGTGGGGTCAGCTTAGGAAACGAATTAAGCACAATGTTTCTGCAAGATAGAATAGCATCTACTATATGACGCAAGCGCTGATGGGGCACAGAAACTCTCTGAGTGTACACTGCAGAGCATAAGCTGCCAGCCACACTCAACACACACCAGTGGGGACTAAATGACAACATGCTGAGCCTCCTTCCAACTTTTTGCTCCTCGATAGCAACAGACATCACTCTATCCATCATTGCACTGAACTGGCTATCAGGAAGATAAGCAGACAGAATGAGATGTGGGCAATGAAAAAAAAAAAAAAGAACAAGAAACAGGTCACAGAAGTTCAAAAAGAAGGTGCTGTTCACTTTGGTCACTTTTCTTCATCACAAGCAAGTTATTAGCCTACTGCTACTTAAGTAATAATGACAATAATAAAAATAATTGTTATTATTATTATTATTATTATTACATATATTACTATACATAAAAAAGTGTATTTTATAAACACAGCTATATAGCTATAGGTCTATTCTAAAACACAACTGTCCCGAAATACAATCATTTGAACTATTCTTCTTTTCTTTGTTTAAACATAGGAATCAATACTTATCGGCAGACATAGGAAGTAAAACAGGTCCTTCTGACTATACTGACAAAGGAGGCCAGACACACCTGGGAATCCTGTTGCAGAATCATTAACTGTCCCTGAACCTGTCACAAAAGCACCTGTAACCAAAAAGCCACGGAATCTGCTGCTTTCAGTACATGACAAAATACTAGCCTACTACTACTTTATTTGTAGCTAGAAGTTTGTAAGTAGAAGAAAGTTTGTACTATATAACCTAGGACACGTTTAATTTAGCTCATTTTTTTTTATAATGTATAAGGTCATCAAGTACCATAAATGAACAGTTTAGAGCTTAACTTTACCATAAGGAATTAATTTATTCCAGAGCCCCAGAAATTCCACACTGTATTATTGTAGTATTGCACATGTGCTAAATGATTTACGTTGGCAGTTTATTCTGACAAATCCATCATAATTAGGGATCATGAATATATTATAAACTGAGGAGTTTAATATAGTCTATGGTGTATCATAATGAAGCCTACCCTATAGTTTACAACACTTACATTAACTTATAATTGGCAAAAAAATAACACAAAGCTTACTTTATTATAAGGTTTTGAAAAACATGTTGTTCAACTGTTTGCCTTCTGGAATTCCAGCATACGCAGGAGAATACAGTACTGTGCAGGGGTTGTTATCAGTAACCTTCTTAGGACCTGTGGTGATTTATTTGAACCAAGACTACTGTACTCTTTATGAAAAAATAAAGAAAAACTATAAGTGCATTTACATATGTATTCAGTCTTAGGCAAAAAACAAAAACTGTTCAGCTTTTCGAAGCAAGCCTTTCTGCAATATATTCCTGTTCCAAAGCATCACAATACCAGCAGATAAAAAGGCACCCCACACCCCGACATGTCTACCTCCATGCTCACTGTAGTAAAGATGCATTTACTGTTGTTCTTCTCACTTAGTCTTCCTCTGGAAGATCCACCATGCAATCCCACCTCAATTCATCAGTACACATTACTCTGCTAAGCCTCTCTGAATCAAATTCCCCATACTGTGCCAGAACTCCATTACGTCCTTGCTTTTTTTATTGGGCAGCAATGGCTTTTTAACACATCTTAGAGACATAATCCCAGCATTATGCAGACTTTCAGGTTATTATTATTAAAAATAATAACAATATCTGAGCTCTTAAGTTCAGCTATCAGTTACTGAAGATTTGTTTTCTATCTTTAAGAACTGTATACTTCAGAGCCATTGGGCCTTCCAGCACCAAGTGCATGAAACATGCATCAGATTTGCTTCTGCAAAAATAATTTTATATGGGCACCATGAGTAGCCTAAAAGCAGTGTGTTAAGATAAGATAATCTTCACTCTAATTGTCATGTTTACTCTCACAGTTATCTGTACAATGAAATTAAGATATATTTAAATGAGAGATATGTAGTTGCATAATCAATAATAATGATTATTATTATTATTATGGCTGTGTGTAAGTGTGCCAAAAACAAGTCTGAAAAAAGTATGAACATCCATAAAATCTGTTTTGCTCTGTGTCTTTAAAGAATTGTAAAGACAAAAGTGTGTTTGGGGACATATCGTTCTGAACACCAATGTGAATTCAAGCCAGCGAGGGAGAGGGGAGGGATAACAGTCATGAGTGGGTGTGATTCAAGGCAACTGGGCTCAGTGTAAGTATACCCTTAGGCATACCTGGGCAGGCATAGTCAGGTTAAATGCTGGCAGGCAATCCACAAAAGCTGCCCACATTTACAGCTGCTGTATGAATGGATGTTGACAGTGTTTTTCTCAGGTCATAGCATATGGCAGAAACATATTGTCAATGTAGCAACAGTTATTAACCAGTGACATCAAGACTCAAAGACTCTCTATGACTGCACTCACGAAAGAATATGAGCTTGAATCTAGATATAAAACAGGCGGCCAAAACAAAACCATGAGCTCCTCACATTTACTGTGTAACATTTGCAGTTGAGATTTATGTGGACAATATCCAGAATAACATGCAATTGTTTTTTTTATATTTTTTTACTTAAGCTTGCCATCTGTCCTTAAAAAGCGTTTTGTTAAAACACATACAGTACAACAATTACAACTGGAACATCTGTGGTGATCTAAAAGTACTGACACGACTACTAAAGATAGAGCTCAAATACACAAACTGCTCTTGTTACTCTTTTAAATGGGATACTTATGCAAAAGAGTTAAATTGAATTAAAAATAACTGGCTGCTCCAGAAGTAGGTAGTTCCAGAAAAGTGTGACGTGTTAACCACTTGGCAACTCAATAAAGATTTCTGATTCCTCTTCATATAAAACTCAGACTGAGGAAAATGTAGACTTGGAACTCGAAGATCTGCTTGTATCGACACATACTGCTTGAGTTTTCTTGGAAATTATGGAGCACCAAATTTCACTGTACTAATTGGCAACATGCTTTCTTTTGTTGGACACTGATAAAAGATGCAGAAGTTTAAGGATCGATCTGATGATCTGCTATGATGCGCCGGCATCATGTGGTCAAACATGGCGTGATTTAGTGTCACTAAATTTCATATGATGCTTTTTTTCCAAATTCTAATGTGGAAAAATAATCACACTATTTATTTTCTTGGAAGCAAAACTGTTACAAATCACTAATTTCTCAGGAGATTAAGTGAAATGATTACACACGGCTGTCATTTTCAATGTTGATCTGATACTGTTCAAACTGAAAAAATATGCACTGACTGGCACAGGAAAGGGAAGGAAAGTGTTTTAGTTACATTCTCTTCTCCATTTATCACCATTAATATTACTGTGTCCCCGATTCTGATGCCTTTTTTTCAACTGTCACACATGCCTCTATATTTTCATGCCAGATTTTCTCAGATGGCTCGAACCTTGCTGCAGGTGATCCTATTCGCAAGCATATTGATTACTCTCACCTGTCACCATTTCCGTCATTACATCATCTGCTATTTAAAACGTTTTTTGAAACTCTCAAGGCAACACACTTTCAGTGTATCTCCAGTATAGATCTAAGTGCACCATATGAATCCAAATAGTGCTGTAGTATAAAAATAAGAAAACACACTGCATGAATCAAACACAAATAAGAATCTGCTGAATTCATGCAGTGTTTTTTCCTATTTTTATACTACAGCACTGTTACAATTGTTGAAAAGTGTTATACAAAAGCATGGCTGTAAGAAATTATCATTCTAATACATGAATTAACAGTATTATTAATGTATTACAGCAGCTATACTGAGCAGTGTAATTCACAGAGTCACATTATGTGGCTAAGATTGTTCTTTTAAGTGTGTCCTTTTAAGCAACCCTTTATATACACTAATATACAAACGTTTAGCAATCTTTTTAATCAATTTAATTGATTAAAAGTCTTGATTATTTTCTAATCGAAAATCGAAAAAGGACACGGGTAATAATCTTAAATACACTTTCATTACTGTTAGAAACTAGTCATACAAAACATGTATATTAAGTAACGTTCAATAAGATGTTTAGTCAGTTGTCACCAAACATAACAAAACACAACAATAAAAGAGTTATTTGTTTGAGGTATTGGTGAAAAGTTATTTCATTCTGGTTAATGCTGGTCTGGTTGTGGTTTAGCTGGTTATCTCCAACGGTCTTGTTGGTCTACTAGCATTTCACTGTCACAAACAACTAGTTTTAAAGCAGGTATTTTTCTTGAATATTCATTGTCCAAATTTAACATGTACCAGCTTCACACAAACAAAACATGAGTACTGAACTGAACTGTACTGAGCTCACTATGCAGAAACAAAAGCAAGCTACTGCAAACAGAAAAACTTCAACTCCACATTGTACGTGAAAGTTTTGACACCACCAGACCTGGTTCAGGATGTATAATACATGTAAACGCGGCACAGATCAGACAGTAGAGTATAAACACACACATTCAGAACAGAAGAGCTCGAACTACTGAAGTAAGCAGAGCTCAGTACTAACCTGCTGAGACTTTTTTTTCAGTCTATCTGAAGATCGCTTTCTCTCCAATGCTCACTTCGGAGCATTTTAGCCAGCCAGCAAACTCTGTAAAAGGCTAGTCCCCCGCACACAGCTGCACGTTCGGCATAAAAGTGGAACAAAGCTGTTTTGCATCAGATCAGCTCACAGTGAGCTCGAGTTCTTTCGCCACTGAAATAAACACACCGCTCATTCTGCTCAGCTCTGCTCATAGTCCGGTCCCATATTAGTGTGCAGAGCTGCTGATGGATCCATCTTCCTTCTTCATATTGATCTGAGAGAACCTGCAGCTTTCAGACCGTCTCACTGTGATCACTGAGCCCTGGACACCACAACAGCGATACTCTGATTCTTCAACACCGTCCCCATTCAATTTACGACCCTCCCGCTCGCTTTACGTTACCGAACCCTGGTTCTCTGCTCTACACCCGTATTCTGGCAGCTCGTTCAAGTCTGCAATGTTAACCACCTTTTCAGTAATAATACTAATAATAATAATAATAATAATAATAATAATAATAATAATAGCAATAATAATAATAATGATAAAAACAATGTTTGTTATCATCATCATCATCATCATCATCATCATCATTATTATTATTATTATTATTATTACTATTATTATTATTATTATTATTATTATATCACCAGTTCTAATAACAATAGCAACAATACCAATCATACTAACACAATAACCAAAAAGCAACAACAACTATAATGCTAAATGCTAATATAAAAATGAATGCACTAATAATCACCACAGCAACAGCAATGAGGACAATAATAGTAAAAGTTTTTTGTTAAAAACGTTCTTAAAAAAAAAACTTTTCCCATGGGGACCAGCAAATATCTCCACAAAGTAAAAATGTCCATCCTGTCTATGATCTGTCAATTCTTGTGGGGACGTTTGGCCTCCATAATGTAATAAACATGACACACACACACACACACACACACACACACACACACACACAAACAGCCTGAGTCTTTTTAGAGACACACATTGACCTATAAGTGCATATAAGTGGAAACCGATACCCAGAACCGAGTACTCAGATAAAACCCAAAAAAAACAAAGGGAAACGAAGCAAACCCCACACAGGGAGCGGCCAGACCAAAACATGAACTCATATCTCAGGTAGAATTGCATCCGATTTTTTAGGCTATTATTTGTGCTTAATGGTGTTTCTGATGTTTTGTGCATTTCATGTACTATTACACCATTTACAAATAACAACAACAACAACAGTGTTCTTAACTCAAAATTACTATCCAATTACATTGACGAATTCAAATCAAAGTGACTTAAAGTAAATAAAATAAAATCTACTAACTTTCAGGTATGTGAATGGCTACTTTGTCAAATCACCGGGTAACTTCTGAATACAAAATAGCAGCCTATCCAATCCCGAAAGATTTTCAATAGCCAATCATAATTCAGAAGGCAGGGTCTGTACCAATACGGGTAGGCAATAAAATCAATAGCCCATCATTCATGTGTTTCTGTGACTCCGCTGGATGCCTGCGCTGTGTCCTGAACTGTTTCTCGCTCCCTTTCTTTTATACACTGCAAAGTGCGTTTCGGGTGCGCTGCATTTGACACGCAGCATCTTATGTATGCTGATCTATTGCAGTGCGTTGTGATATTCTGGGAAGGCGCTGTATATTTCACCCTGCCTTCATTCACGAGTCACTCAGAAAACAGAAACTGTCTAATTAGCACAATATTGTATTGCACATGATGAACTGTATTTGGGACGTTTTGAAGGTGGTTGCTCCGCCCCCCCTCATTACCGTAAATTAAAAATGGAAGAAATCACGTTACTCACGTAGCGATGTTTATACCAGTATGACACGCTCACGCTGTAGTAATTAGACAAATCAGTCATTTATATAAACGTATTTATACAGTCTACCGCTTAAGCAAGTTATGTTTTAATACTACATTAAGTTAAGCTCTGTTTGTATTTATTCTTTTAGTGAGTAAAGGAGGTTTGATACCCTGCAAAACCTGGAATGGGCAGCACGGTGGCTGGGTGGGTAGCACCGCTTGCCTCACAACAAGAAGGTCCTGGGTTCAATCCCAGGGTGGAGCGGCTTGGCTCCTTTCTGTGTGGAGTCTGTATGTCCTCCCTGTGGGTTTACTCCGGGTGCTCTGGTTTCCTCTCACAGTCCAAAGACATGCGTGTTAGGTTAATTGGCAGCTCCAAATTGTCATTGTATGTAAAACACCACAGCCGTGTAACTGTAAACAGCTGCACGCCGGTCCCAAGCCTGGATAAATGGGGGAAAGCAATGGCAAACTACTCCACTATCCTGCCGAAATACTTCATGGATACTTGTGGAGATTGATGATCTCTAACTGCATGTGTAGTTGCCACAGTCAAAACCAACAACTAAACTAACTAAATGTCTTTAGCTTCTGTTTTATATCAACCAAGTGTGCTTGTCGATGAAAGTATGAAATATTTTGTTTGCGATTTTCATCGACATTGTAAATTAAGGTCCTCCCCTTATATAAACCCGACCATAAGTAAAGAATGATATTTGGTATATCATACTTTTATGGAGGATCAGCCTGGTTGCATGAAAATGCAGAGAGAATGCTTTACAAAACCAATATATAATCATATTAATCATATTTAACACTAGACCGTTAGTAGGCGACAGATTTTAAAATGCATGCTCATGCTGCCCCCTAGTGGTGGATTTATTACATTAATTAATGTTTCGCAACCTGCTCTCTTATCACAGCGCAGTTCCTTATTAGGCTAATGTTTTGCTGCTTTCGCACCTATTTTAGTGATGTTGTGTCAGTTGGGTTTACAGCTGGGACTGCAGCAGACTGTAAACGAGAAATCCTGTTGTTGTGCTGCTGTAATTATGCAACTTATCTTCAAAACTTGCTCTTTTATGCCATGGAGCTAATGAGTGAAATGTATTAGAGGCAGGGAAACTTCACATTCTCAGCACTTATTCCATATCCAAAGGGATTTAGAGATTTTGCTGCCTGACATTGGACTGAGCAACTGAGGTTTAAAAGCCTTGCTCAAGGATCCAGCAGTGGCAGCTTGGCAGTGCTCTCAGTCTTTTTGTCAATAACCCAGCAGTTTAGCCACCATGTCTCCATAGTGCTATAATATAAAGTATGTGGCCCATTTTGGATCCAGTAATTACAATATCAAGATACAGAGATTATTGGCTATAATACAAATGAACATCTGTAAAAGAACAGCATTACATTTGATGCTTGTAAAACTAATAAGTTATAATAGTTATTCATATCTTGCCGATAACAAAAGCCCTAATTAAGCCAACAAATAATATACTTAACCGAAAAGAATTTATTTAAAAACACCCAATCTAATTTTCTAGAATGTTCGCGGAAGAGGAAAGAGTTGCTGTGTTGTAAGGAAAATGACACTTTGGCATTTACCTCCATCCCACAGAGTGTGTATGTGTGTGTGTGTGTGTGTGTGTGTGTGTGTGTGTGTACGTGTGCGTGTGTGTGTGTGTGCGTCTGCTGCGATGGATTTGTACCCAGACCACTTTGACCTCTGTGACTGTAAATTTGATTAAGTAGTGTAAAGAGTGAATAAGTAATAATAATAATAATAATAATAATAATAATAAGGTATGCAGTTTTGTTACTAGTTCAAATACAATAATTCAGCTAGGACACGTGGTTCTTAAAACTGTATTTGGCTTTAATTTAATTGCAGATAACATAAAACTAAGATATTTCATGTTTTTTGTTTGCTTGTTTGTTTTCTTGTCAACTTCATTTATTTGTTAAACATCCAGTCCTACATTTCAGGTAACTCATATGAACATATGACTAAGGTCAGAGGAAATAATCTGAACCAAAGTGAATAACATTTACACGATGATGTGAACTTTATATTTTTAGCTACAGTGGGATTTGCATGTGTGAATACATGCAGTCTCACTGGGAAATAAATTGTTCTGTTCTGTCTAAACTCATTTTGCCTCAAAGTCTGTTTGATCAAACCATCAACCAAAATAGGCACAATCCAGTTTAGTGTGTATTAATCCAGTTTAATTGAGAATTGGTAGGTAAATCCAAATATAAATCACTAATCCAAAAGCAGATTTAGTTAATTACATTTAATTTAATACACTTTTATTTATGAATGTTTACCTTTAAGTGATCAAAGCAAAGGTGTCCCATTCAGGACATGCTTACTCTTGTGTTCATTAGGGAAATGCGCCAGAACAACCCTGACCAGGAAGAGGAAGAAAAAAGAAAAGTTGCACATGCCTTTCTATCTAAAATCTTAATTTTTTTTGTTTAATTGTGGCCATATTCATAAAAATGTTCTTAGAGTAGCACTAAGGATTAATGAAGAAAAATCTTGAGGGCGATTCCATCTAAAAGTTAGGAGTAGGTCATAGTAAAGATAATAGTTATTCATAAAGCATCTTAATCCCTAAAAGAGCCCCTAAAGTAAAACACTGTTAGGAGTAGGAGGGAAGACTTTTAGGAGGATTAGCAGTGGATAAAATAGTTGAAAAATGACAAGGCAGAAGAAATGTTCTCCAAACACTGAATAAGAGTGAGTTGTGTTTTGTAATGTTTGTAATTGACCTTATTAGGGATTCTGGGAAGATTCTTAGAATCTCCTACCCAGCTCCACAATGGTGTAACACCTAAAACAAATTCATATTCCACCAGTTATACAGATTAGGCACCTTCACTGACTAGACACATTATGCTTGAAATGTACAGAGCTGCATTTTTTACAGCTCATTGGATATCAAATAGATTAAGTAGGCCATAAGGGGCACGGTGGTTTGGTTGCTTCACAGCAAGAATTCTGTGTTCAATCCTAGGGTGGGTCGGCCTGGGTGAATTAGTGAAATGTTTGTCTTTTTTACCATTGACCTTTGATCCACACATCCCTGCTGTTTGTTTCACTCAACAATAATTATTATATGTTGTAGTAGGGCAAAGACATTCAGGGTACACTGGCTTTTGTTTCTCAATGTTGAACATACGTTAAATGTAAGTATCTATTATATTTTATATTTTTTCAAATTTAAACATTACGACACCCCCAGAAATGGGAGACTGTTTTGAGATGCCCAACCGGTCATATTTGAATTTGACCCTCACTTTGCCCCTCATCCGAAATGAGCACCCCACTATTTTTTACCATGACCTTTGAGTTGGAGAGTCAGCTCCTTGACTGAGTGTCAAAAGCATATAACAAATAACGTTAAATAATAAATGTTATCTCTTAACATACATTAAGGAAGCATCATCTAATACTTGTTGTTACTATTCTTTGAGATGCCAATATTTATTAATTAGTGAATATAGCATTCTAGTTAGTTAACTCTCAATAAACTGCAAATCATTAGTCACATGTAGAAATGCATAGAATTTCAATAATGGTGTGAACAGTCCATGTCCAAAAGACTGTGCACGCTCTTTCAGCAACACTAACTGCTAACAGGTTCATAATATGAGGCATACAGACATGAGATCTGTATTCTCTGGATACTCAATTTCATCCCACATTCTCAAGACATGCATTAGGTCAGTCGATATCTCTATAAGGGTCCCAGTGTGTGTGTGTGTGTGAGCTTGCACATATTTGTCTTCTGGCCAGTTTGGATTTTCTACATGCATAGTTGGCTGTGCCTGGGACAGGAAGGACACAGAAATTACTCCCTGGCACTGAAACAGTGACCTCTACCCAGCCATTAATTAAACGAAGGCTTCTTACTATTGCCATACTTTTTGTATGTAACACTTGAGTGTCCATAAACGTTTCGATTTTTTCAACACAGCCACTAGATGGAGATAAGAACCAGAAAAGATGTTTTATCTCTACGTAATTTTCTGCAACATGCATGTATTTCAGTGATAACAAATTACAGTACTTCACTTTCAATTCAACTGCAGGCTGTTATGCAGTGCTGTCCTACCAGTCAAGTCAAGTCAGCTTTATTTCTGTAGCAATTTTCAGCGTTGTCTCAAAGTAGCTTTACAATTTTAGATGATCTTATATTATCTATTAAATTATAAGGCAAATTTCAAATTAAGCAAGCATAGGGTAATAATGGCAAGGAAAAGCTCCCTAAACATTATAAATTAGAAAGGACCAAGTCTTAAAAAGGAACCCATCCTCCTTAGTGTTATGTGTGAGAATTAACAAAGTTAGCTAATTAGTAAGGTTATAATAATAGTTCATATAAACAGAAACTAAAAAATAATAAGATAAAGTAAATATTTGAAAACATATTAATTATAATAAAATAACAGGTAGACTAACATTTTAGAGAAAATGAAATATTATAAAGAGTACAGTGGTACTTCGGTTCTCGTCGTTAATTCCTCCCAGAAGGTATACCGAAAACGATGAGTACCAAGCAATTTTTTTTCCATAAGGAATAATTATAGGGTGACCAAACGTCCGTATTTCCCCTGACATGTCCGTATTTTTTTTTTTTTTTTAAGTAAGGAAATATCCTGTTTTTTAAATGACCTTCATTGGACCATTAAATTTACAGGTACTAGGGCACTGTGCACGGCGCTGCGTGTGAAGTAATCCCTGAGCCACGTCAGTGAGGGCAGCCCTGTTCTTAATTAGAATGTAGACAGGGTGACTGTCAGTACGCAAGCAACATGCCGAAGCGCAAGTCTATGTTTACCGACAATTTACAAAAGAGTTTCCCCGCTTTCAGACCGGGTCGAGACAAATGGGAAGCCTTGTGCACAG
>JAUZSU010161220.1:0-13812 GCA_034780255.1 Parotocinclus maculicauda | reverse complement strand
TTTTAAGCGCTCTTACGGGCCACATCAAATGACAAGGCGGGCCACATTTGGCCCGCGGGCCTTGAGTTTGACACGTGGACTAGTGTATTGCTTTATTCATAAGTGCAAAACAATAACAATATTAATGACAAGTGAAAATAATTAATCATACTTCCAATGTAAATGAATGGAATAAAAAACTACAACTTTATCTTGCCTAGCTCACCTTTTCACTTTGTATTTCAACATTTAATTTGTAATAATTATGTAGTCTTCTAATTGTTATATTACTTAGTATGCATTTAAAGCATTTAGTAGTCAGCTTGTACAATCCAAACAACTGTGATTTAAGGACTTTGTTCAAGGTACCTTCTGCACCACCCATGTAACTGCAGTTACATAAATCACAACCTGTTATTTAAATAACACTCAATGATGTTGGAATATGTAGTACTTGGAGAATCTATAGTATTGTGTGGTACACCTTAATAATAAACATTCAAATTTATTCACAAACTCTGTCCCTGTCTAACATTAGTTAAATATCTAGTCTGTTTAGTGTGACAAGATTTAAGTGATAAACTGCAGAGACTGCTGCAAGTATAATTAATTAAACCGGTCGTTTCTCTTCTCTCTGTTTCTTTCATCTCTACCTCAAAGCACTTTTCAGAGTTATACTTGATGAAAAAGGCTTCACAGAGTAGTTCATAAATCAATCCAGCTAAAAAAAGGCAGCTGACTTTAAACACCTTTCGCTAGCATAAATGGTGTAGTAAGTGACAGAATAAAGTAAGGCAATTAACTCTGTTTTCTTTAAAGAGGGAATATGGCCATTCATCATCGGGGGAAATTAGTGATGTGGGAGAGGGCTATAAATGGGCTAGTGAATGCATTGAGGAAACGTACCTGAGATGTGCAGTGTTAGGCAAGTGTGTTTGCTAAGAGGCTGTTTATTGTTATTGTTAACATATGATTGGAATTACATTACTCTGCAAAAGTCTTAGTCATTCTATATTTTCGTTTATATTCTGTTTATTCTGTTTTAAAGTTTTAATAGTCACTGCACTTTAACTACAGCTGAGACTGTAGTTAATCTGTTTCTCTACATACGTTGCTACTGTGTCCTCTTATGATCAGGAACCCCACAGAACCATCATAAGTACTATTTGGGAGTTTGATCAATCTAAGTGCTGCAGTGACACTGATGTGGTGGTGATGTGTTAGTGTGTGTTGCCCTGATACGTGTATTAGACACTGCAGTGTTGCTGGAGCTTCACTGTTACTGCTGGACTGAAAATAGTCCACCAGGTAAAAATGTCCAGCCAATAGCATCCTGTGAGTGCTGGATTACAAGATGCTTAACACAAACTGTCTAGCAACAGATGAGCTGCTGTCTCTGACTTTACGTCTACAAAGTGGAGCAATAATGTCACTGTTTCTAATAAAGTGGACAGTGAAAATACAGTATATTAAAGCTCTGTCTGATACAATCATACCAGCCTAACACACATTAACATACCAGCACCACATTATGTCATTGCAGCACTGAGACTGATTCACCGCTCAAAAAACCCTCATCTGTGGTGGTCCAGTGAGGGTCCTGACCATTAGAGAACAGAAAAGGGGACTGATAACTGCACACAAAGTGCAGTGACCAATCAAAGTTAAATACAGAATAAGCAGAATATTCACCTAATAGCAAAAAAATAAAGCAACCACATAGAAATGTCAGATTTCTGCAAAACACGACATGCAGTTATGTCTCAGGTAGATATTTAAATGATTATGGTCTGATTAGACACTGGGACTTGCCACAATTGGGCGTTAAAGCTCACAATGTAACTGCATGCAAACCAAACATGCTTTATGCTCTTGTCAATGAGTGGGAATAAAAAATATAGAATGCCTAAGGCTTTTGCACAGTGCACTATATGTGCTCTTGTTAACATATTCAATATGTTATGTAGCCAGAACATCTGTCCTGTTTAAATATAATTTCTAAACTGCATTAATATGAAGTCGGTAACCTGTTTGCTTTAGTGAGATTGGTCACTGTTGTGTTGCATTACATTAGTACATTTAGTAGATATTCTTAGTAATTTCACTGAGTAAAAGAGATGTTAGCTTTGTAAACTGAAGATCCTCCAATTTGTAGTCTAAGCCTCAAATACTGAGCCACCATAGTCCTAATCTTACAGCACCTGGTATTCTCAGGCAGTCTTCCATCCGACTACTGACCAAGCCCTATCCCTGCTTAGCTTCTGAGATTGAATAAATGGGCATTCAGAGTAGGCTGGCTGTATTCATATCACTGTTTGGCAATAAGGTATGATCACATCACTGCCAATGTTCCAGTCTATCTCAATATGTTGACAAAAACAAGAGATTTGTGAATGCCAGTCAGTTTCATCTATACCAGACTGATCAAACAAAATTTTGTGCTCAGTGAAATTAAAGGGGCTTAAACAGAAAATATACTGCTTACAAAAATAAAGTGTATAAAACTCACTAATTTGATTATTTTAACAAATTAAGTATAAGGAAGTGTGACAACTTAGCTCAGTGCTTGCTCTATACTTGACGGTTCTTAAATCTAAGCATATACTTTATCATGAGTTTGCTGTTGAAAACTGTTAATAATGTATATAAACTTTAGTTTTTGACCCTGACATACACGATTAATATATAATGCCATATCATTCCATATAATGGAAACTAGTCATAGGCTTTCAAATTGAAGGTCAGGTGGTGAAATAACAGGGCAGTGTGATGAACTGGCATCTCGTCCAAGGAGCATTTTTGCTGCCCTGTATACATTCATGCCACCCTACATCCACAATCAGGTAAGCATTGTCAAAATGGGAGCTGTTACTGTTTCATAATTATGTTTTTGCCTTAAGTACCAAGTGGTAATTCATTGTATTAATATCAACAAATTAATTAATGATAGCTTTGGTGTGGTCCACATCTACAGAAACCATCATGTATGTTGTATGTGCATGATATCACATAGCAGCAAACTGAAAACACAACAGCAAATTTACAAACGCAGAAGCAATTATGATTGTGCTGCACAAAAGCAACACAATGACATAGACAGGGGCCACATCTGAATTAGTAGGTACTTAATAAATGTGCATTACCTGGGTTACTGATACTTGTTAGTGCATATTTTCATCAAGGGCATTCGTATAACATTATTTTTAAAACAATTTAAAATGTGCATGGTGTGAATGTGTTGTGTGAGCCCTAAAAGAAGCCTGTGTTGTACTAAATTCTCTCTAACTAATCTGCTCATCTGCCCCTCATCTTACTAAATTATTTGTTCTTATCTGAAAAAATTAATTAGCCTTTATGTATTTGCACAGCAAAAACATGATTAGCCAAATAACACCACATATTTACGAGTTTCTAAATGATTTGTTAAAGAGCACTAAATTTAATTTGAAAGTCTACATAAACTCTATGAACATTGTTACTGTTGGAAATATTCACACCCTCAACACTTAATATGTGTGAAGGTTTATCTGGATGTCTTCTGGTGTGTGGTACTCAACTGTATCCCTTTGATGCATAATCTGAAATATTTAAACATGTAATTGTGTGTAGTATAATGTATTCACAAATACATTTGACTGTAGCTTCAGCAGAGGAGAAGATACACTGAGAGCATTATTTAGGCATTATTATTTAAATCTACTGAAATTATTGTCCGTTCTATCTTTTAGTTTCATAAACTGTATGGTCTTATTTGTTGAGACTCTGAGTGTCTACTATTATGCTTATGTGTTGTGTTTCGTGAATTTCTGAAATTTCTAGGCTTGCTCAGTTTGGGATTGGCCTTATAATTTAGATGATAATCTAAAACTGTAAAGCTGCTTTGAGACAATGCTTCATTGTAAAAAGCGATATATAAATAAATCTGTTTATTAAATGTGCAGGGTAAGTCAAAAACCACAGGACATGTTGCATGCTTTGGACTTTTTTAAAGACTGCCAAAACCGTTGTTGAGGTTTCCTTGTTGGTAATGGTCCTCAGATGACCACTACGAGGGATGCAACAGTGCTATGTAAAATTGGTCTTTCTGGGTGTTGGTTGTTAAAATCTGCAACTATGATATGGTAGCTGTGTTCCCCGGACATGGGAATCATTAATTCCATCTTCAATTGCCTGTGACAAACTTTCTATGTTGATAACTTTTGAACCACTAGAGATAAGACAATTCTGGTGTTCTTTGATATGCTACATGACCACCTTCCCATTGCCCTTTATCCAATATGGTGGCTTTCAAGATGGCGGCCATGTTCCGGACATAGCCTAAAAGATACCCTCACCGTTTATTTGCTGAGGTATTCAAATATGAAACCTTCTCTTTTGTTTCTAAAATAAAATGGTGTCCTGTGGCTTTTGATTCACTCTCTAGTTTCACATCCTTGTGTTTACTGAGTAAATCCAGTGCTCATTTTATTTTAATTGATATAAATTAACAATCAACTCTATCAACAGGACCCTGAAGTGCGCAGTGGTCTGATAAATTCATCCACCAGTGGGTTTGAATCCTGATGGTGGCTTCCGGCTGGGCTGGGCTACACAAACAGACATGATCATCTGTTTCTGAGGGGAAGCCTGGTCATGGAAGGATCATCCCCAGGCATTGCAACAGCAACCAGTACACAGCCATGTTATGGTGTGGCATCCCATCCAGGCAAAATTTTGGAATCTCTAAAGTGTCTCTGTGTGCATTTGTGAATAGCCCTGTATTGAAGTAACACCCTGTTTTGGTTTGGTTCTCACTTGGACTGCCCTGTGAATGATATGAACCCTTGCTATAATAGCATCCAAACTTTTCTATATAGCGAGTCTTGGAGGACTGTTGTGGTTAATAAGAGTGTCATTTCTTCTCTGCTGCCCCCTTCCTCACCAACACCCTTCACATGTCCTCACTCTCACACTTCCATCTCTTGGTATAACAGGAGATATATAATTTATATTGCCTCCCGCTAACCCCCCTGCTAGTGCCACTGACCTGTGGTAAGAAGGAAATCAATAGTCAATTTCATTTTGCAGCCTGCTGGTGACAGCTACTAGATAGGAGAGCCCTGGATGCTTTTAAGGCACAGGACTGTGCGACCAGGCTTGTCTGGCACCAACACACCTCCTGGACCTTCAGATATACTAGCACATAATCCTATGGGTCTGTTATTACTGAAAGTGCAAAGTCCAAAGTATGTGGACATCCATATATCATGTATAACAACTTAATTGGACATCAGGGCATTAGTATAGAGTTGGTCTGTTTTAGTGCTATAATATCCTCCACGCTTAAGAAAAGATTTTTACTAGATTTGAAATGCTATTGTCAGAAACTTCCTCCAATCAGCCATGAGAGCATTAGTGAGGGTACACTAAGATCTGGCATGCAGTTGTTCTTATGGTTTGTTCGCATGGTAGAGCATTTTATGCCAATGAAATACTAGTGATCCACTCTAAATATGATTGGATGCTTGTCTTACTTCCCTGCATTTTGTATTTAGGTGCCTAATGCCCACATTCAATGTTGATGCATAAAAGCTCTTTATGCCATGTGTCATGTCGTGTCAGAGTAACACACAATAAGTGGATTTTGCCCTTTTTATCTACAAGCAACCATGGTGGTAAAATGCATACTGTGGTAAAACAAATTCACACTCAATAGCCTCTTTCCTGTCGTGGAAAATTGGAAAAGTGTTTTCAGTGGAATACATTCCAGTATCCAAATGCACCCTCATACTTTATTCCAAAAATAGTAAATGGGATTCAGGCACTCTACACCACCATGCTTTGTTCATTTATGAAGATTGCAATAAACAACAGTGTAGTGCCATCTGGACAGGATTTAAAATTAATTCTGGGGAAGTTTCTTCATTTACAGGAGCTACTTGGTGATTTTATTTCGATATATCATGTTTTTTCCATTCCACCCCTGAATATATTGCAAGCAAAGTCATCTACTGTATGTATCAGTTTTCATCAAAGTCAGTATATATATATTTTTTTTTTTCATTTAACAAGATCATCAGAAAAGCAAATGAAAAGTCAAGCATGTTCAAAGGGATTCAGGTCTGGAGAAGGCCAGTCCATACATTCAGTTCCTGCCTTGTGAAGCATGTTGCTGATGAAATGCACATGGTGGGACCTTTCATTATCGTCCATGAAAAAACGTACGTTGTTTCCAACTGCTGCAGCCTAGGGTACCACTATAGGGTGCAGGACCTCATCTTGGTATCTGAAAGCAGTCAGCGATCCATTTCTAATTATGTGGAGCTTGGTACGACCAACAATGCCGATACCACCACCACTGAAGGAGTATCTTTCTCACATGAAATGTGGATTCTTCTTCCTCATTCATGCCAGATCAGGGGACACAATTGATCCAATTTCGTATGGTCCGGGTTTATGTCCGTTGTCTAGTGACAGCAAGAAACTGTCTCCACAACTCCTTCTTACCAATAAAGTCAAGTAGCGTTTATTTCTTGCTGTTGGGGTAGATTGACGACACTGACCTAGTCTTCTTCATATTGTTGCAGTCTCTTGAAAAGGATTCCGCAATCTGCTAGTCATGCTGTAGGATGTTCCAAGCTCTGTTGTCACTGTTGTCTGTGTTTGCTTTAAGATATCCTATGGCTTTCCAAGCTTCGCATTTAGGCAAATCGTTTTGCAGAAGCATATCAAAGGCTGGGAAATTGCAGGATATCCACTTTTAAGATCAAGCAACATTCAAATACTCCAGTGCATTTTCAAATGCTTTGTTTTTTATTGTTTTGCCGTATGGCATCCTGCAGCATATTTGCTTATTGATGTTGCAGCTGGGCCTGTAGATCCTGCACATGCTTAGAAAAATTGGCATCCCAAATGATTCCATAAATGTTTTATTCATTACTATTGTGTAGCTCCACAACAAAGGCAATATTGAAGTGTTCACCACGAGGTCTCCATGCTTGAACGTGAGCGTTGTTGAATCCCAAAGCAAAACTAGATTCAACTCTAAAGACTATACTGTCCCAGTTTTTAGCAGTCCAGGACTTTCATTTACAATTGCAAACATAGGTGGCTTTGGCTGGCTCTCATTGGTAGGACACTTAATGGGAACCATGATTTAAAAAAATATTGTGCTAAGTGCCTGGAAATGGTCCAGTCAGAGTCAGAGGTGTGTAGTGAAGATGGCACCCATGTCTGCAGTGTGTTCGTAGTACATATTTTAATGTACTGTGTGTTGTGTTCACCTCTTGAGTCTGAAAGGAGTCCTGCAGTCTCCCGAACATCTCATAAGCTTGACCTTGGGATACCACCGTCAGTTCAATGGGCAGGTAGTGAGGCTCAATAGAGAAGTGGGCCAATTATTTCATTCATACTGCAGTGATGCACATTGACACCCAAGTACACCCAAAACACACTACAAAACTCACTAATTAATACCTCCACAGGACAATGCGTATTAGGCTACCAACCCTCCTTTTCCCCTGGTCAGGTGAGCCCTCCGAGGTGCCAGCAGCGGATGACTGGATATGGCGTAGTGAACTAGCATAGAAGTCGGCTCACGTACATCTTCAGAGGACTGTTCAAGCACACCGCTGCCGGGGCATACACCACACCTATCTGCCAGGTCAGGAGGTATGGCTATCTATTCGTGAGCTATATCTGCATCTATCAAATAAGAATATTTGCCCAAATTAAATTAGACCTTTTCTGATTGTCAAACAAGCCAACCCAGTCTCCTACACACTCCAACTACCACCCTCATATCGGGTCTCACCCACCTTTCATGTCTTGCTGCTAAAACCTGTTTCCCATCCAGACCATATTGCCTGCCTCAGACCCATTACATTAACATGTAAGTATGATTTTGTAGTGTCATCGTGAAGACACACATTCAGCACACAGCAAAATCAAAAACATGTTTTTGCTGTTACACGACATTTTTCTAGAATATGCATGGAGGCTTGGTACCAGGTACCCGAATGCACACACATTCACCAAGACGGTAACTCAAAACTCAGTAATACCTCAGTACACACTTACACACATATACTTTAAGCATTATTAACTAAACTAAAGCACAACTGAATGCTCAGTTACACTTCAAAAACACTGCACAATGCATGCTGTGACTGGGGCGCTACAATATGTACAGTTAAATGTATATGCACTAATATTATACTGCCAAATCATACAATGTATATCTAGGAATGTATCATAAACATTAAGCAAAGCACAATTGTATAAAAAATAAATTATATAATTATAAGTACATATAGTATGTATTTTTGCTTATGGGTTACTTATGGAAATGAACAGACGCAGTTTGTTTATCTTACTTGCCCAGTGTTGACACAGAAAGCTGAAGGTCTGTCTTCAGTTTCTTGGTATCTGGTTATATTAAGGTATGTTTCATCAAAAATTAAAAATTCTGTTTAACAACTGTTTAACAAATAGGATGGCACAGTAGTGCAGTAGTTTGCACCTGTGTAGAGTTTGCATGCCCTTGACATGTCTGCATTGAAGGTACTCTGATTTACTCCCACATTCCAAAGATGTGTTAGGTAAATTTTTGTTTCCAGAGGGCCCTTAGTGTGTGAATCTGTGTATGAGTGTAAGTTTATGTGCCCTTTGTTGGATTGGTACCATATCTAGGGTTGTACCTGGCTTGCACCCTGTGCAACTAGGCACTAGGCACCAGTTCTTTTGCGACCCTGACCATAATGAAGCAGCTACAAAAATGAATTATTAAGTAAATAAATGAATGAATGTTTCACAAATTACAGAGTAGTATATTGAATGTAAATCATGACATCTATCAACTCAATGATGTTGGGGCTGAATCCATTTTTGATAGCCATCAAATATATTTAAATTTCAGTATTTGGATTACCATAACCATAATGCAATGTTTTTACTAAAGTTAACTTAATGAACATTTAGGCTTAAGGCAGAGTTAACAGTGGTATCTCTTGAATTAAATTAGGTTGCCATCCCTGAATCTAGTCAAGAATAACATGCCAGTTTTTTACACAGCTGAGTTAGCTGCAGGCCTCAAACTCACTAAGCATGTAATGTCCTCTGCAATGTATTCCATTTAATATTGCTGATTAGCACAGAGATGAAAGAAAACGTGTCAGCTACACTCTAATCAGATAATGGTTTTTATTAGCATGCAATCTCCTTTTCTTTTCTCTTCACAGAAGCAGAATTTCATCCTTTTACCACTGTTTTCCGATTAGGTGTTCTGTTTCACAATGTAAAATAGCAAATAAATAGCTGAGTGGGTAATATAATTGTTTTATCATTTTATGGACTGATAAAAAATAATTTAAGTAATGGCCTATAACCCTTTCCTATTAAGTATTTTCACACTGAAGATGTATATTCACCTGTTAACTTGATGTTGACAATGAATTCTATATCGTAATATTTGCAACTTTTCAGAATAAGGTTCCCATTTGATGATGGCTTATTTAGTTACAAAATGCCCCATGTCTCTCCAGTTTTCTTTGTGATACTCAGTGATTTTATTTAGAAGTAGCTTAACCTGTCAAAACACATTTATATTGAATGTACTTAGCAGACAGACAGAGCAATGAATGCTAATATAAATTGGAAAATCCCCCAATTTGGTTTGTTTATAAGCTATAAACACTTAAACTGCATAGTATGCCATATTTTCAGTCACCCTGTGCTTGTACATGATTTTATGTATTACATAATATTTTTCATAGTGCAAAGCATGAAGAAACATATACTCGTTCAATATAAAATAAAGAGCCATTATGTCATAATTAGGTAATAAAAATACAAAGGTAGTGAGTGTAAGTAGATGAAAGAACATAATCAGAACTCCAGCTACATCACTGCTATGGTGGTCCAGAGAGCAGGTTACGGATTATAATACTCTGTACATTATAATGGGTATTTGGATATCATGGTTTGACTGTTATTTCTAGGCAAGTTAATAATTTATTATTAAGAGCACGATAATAATTCAAGCATATAGTGTCATTTTTGAATATATATATATATATATACACACATCATATTTTATTAACATAACTTTTCTAACTTTTCAGGTTTGGACCACTAATGACTAAGCCAAAGGTGAGTGTGGCACCTTTAAGGAATAAAACTTAGCAGAGGATTTACAAAAACATCAGACACAATGATTACATTGCAAACAATAATTATATTCAACCATAAAATCTGTTTAACCAGACAAACAATGGATTTAAAAAAATTCACAGTTTTTCTTTTTATATTATCAGTTTCTTATTCATAAGAATGTTCACTTAACTTCCTTTTTTTTCTTCAGTCATGTGAACCCACTACAGGAGTACGCAATTGTTGAGCTACGCCAGTCTGATACAAACTGGGATTAGAGACAATGAACAGTTGCAGTTCTTGATGCTTTGTGGTGGTAAGTTTTATTAATGATCTATCGTTATATGGATCCAATTTCTTCAGAACAATTGTACAAATATGTTTAAATAAGATGGATATTTACACATGATGTTTTCTAGATGTACAGCATGAGACATTCCATTTATTACATTACAAGATTATATTTGTATATTCATTTTCATGTGTCTATTATTTTACCATCTCAGAACATGTTATGCTATAATTTTAATATTTGAATCTTATTTAAATCTTATTTTATTGCCATTTAGGATTTCGTTCCATCCTTATCATGGTTTATGTTATTATGTTAAGGTTGTTACATATTTCACCAATGACAATTTATATTTTACCGTAATGTATATAAAATGTGTAAAATACGTAAGCTACTCTTGTTACAAAGGAGGATGTGAAAGAGATGTGTTTTGAAGACCCTGTTCTTCTTCTTTCTTCTTCTTTCTCATTTATTACCCAACTACAGATTATTGCAAAATATTGGATGTCTGGCAGTTATTTTGTTAAAATTTAAGGAGAGGAACAAAGGAAATAAAAGTAAAAAGAAAACAGGGCCAGAAGAGGGTTTACAAATTCATAAAATGTATTTAGATGAGGGACTGCCCATTTAACATACTTTTATAATGCAATAATACAATTTATATATGGTTAACCACTGTTTTATGCCTTATTAAAATTAGCGTACATAGGCCGAGTTTCTGATTTGACCTTTTATGTTTTCATTTAACCAGATATTTGTGGATTGCATCCAAAAAACAAAATATTTCAGTGGATGATGATATTTCATCGTATGCATACATCACCATTCAAGCTTCAGAACTTATTTAATATAATATTAAATATAATATATTTATTTAGAGGATGATAAGGAAGCATAAAGAAAGCTTTCTTAGATTGCTAGGCTGTTAGTGTAGCGCTAGTGGAAAGATGGCGGCTCCAGACGCAGCATACAGAGAATTACCAGCGTTTAATAGTGAAACCGGCAGGCAAAAAAACAGTCCAAGGTCAAACACAGAAGCACAATCAACAAAACAGGCAAAGAACTCCGAAGGGCAAGAGTTAAGTCGATAAAAAAAGAATGGAAAAGAAGTTCAGAAGCATGGTAGGTCAGCAATAAACAATACGATCAGAAGCCACAATGAGCATGTGGCATGCTGCGTATGGTCGCCTGAACAGACTGTGTGAGTGACAGAGCCCACCCCCCCAAAGAACCTGTTATGGTCGAGAGGGGTCGCGCTCCACCGGGTCAGCGTACAGGAGAAGACTGCCAGGGCAGCAAAGGCAGCGAGGAGTTGGTCGGTAGGGTTGTCTGGCATGAAATTTGGGGGTCAGAAAAAAGTCCAGGACATTCCTGGCGGCCACCCAGCATCGTTCCTCTGGGCCCCAGTCCACCAGGTATTGGAGCTGCGACCCATGCCTCCAGGAGTCCAGCAAGCAGTGCACTGTGTAGGCGGGGGCACCATCAACCTCCAGGGAAGGTGGTTCCACAGGAGGCAAGGGGACCAGGAACCCAGGGCCTGAGAAGACAAACATGGAAGACCGGGTGAGTGCGCATGTGAGATGGCAGGGAAAACCGAAAATCGACTGAGTTGAGACGTTTGGTGACTTTAAATGGCCTAATATATTTGGGCAACAATTTAGTATTCCCCTGAAGTCTTAGGATGCTGGTTGAGAGCCAGACCTGATCGCCTAATTGGAAGACCTGCACCTTGCTCCATCGTCGCTTTGCATGGGCTTGGTAACGGTGGATGACGCAGTTGATACGATGGTTGATACCTGGCCCCACACTGCCTCGCTCCTCCTGAACCAGTCATGGCGTCTGAGGGCGCGGGATCCCATGGGGCGAAAGGGGGCTAAGTCTACTCTAACGCTAGCGGAAAAAGATGGCGGATCCAGATACACCATACAAAGAATTACCAACGTTTAATAGCAACAATCAGCAAAACAGGCAAACAAATCCAAAGGGCGAGGCAAGAGCGAAGTCGAGCGAAGCAGAAAAAAAATTCAGAAGCATGGTAGGTCAGCAATAAACAATATGATCAGAAGCGCTTAGAAATGAAATAGTGAGCCACGAGACTTAGCAGAGAGTGTATGTGAAATGGGTGCATATGAAGGCGTAGAGTGATTAGTGAAAGGTGTGTGTAATTAATATGATGGTGACAATGAGCGTATGGCGTGCTGGGTGTGGTGGGTCTCCTGGAATGTTAGCTGCTAGTCTGTTACCTATATGGTAATATAACTGACACAAAATTGTCATTTTTATGTTAAATTTTTATATAATTAATAATCAATATAAAATTAATAAAACAAGAGTAATTATGCTAAAATCATTAGGCTGAAATGGTACTCATGTCTTTCTGAACACTACCAAAGCTAGTGCTTTTAATGTGTGTCAAAATTGTAGACACCATTGTTAGAGTATTAATCAGACATGCATCTCAGTACAGTTCCTTCAAAAAATCATCCTTCCATTTTGAAACAGTTGTATTTTTTGTCTCACAGTCTGAAATCCATTAAAAAAGTTCTCCCGCTTTATTTACACATTATTTATGTAATTCAATTTTTAAATAAAGTGACCAGCATCCCAGGGTGAAGCAGCCTGGTCCTTTCTCTGTGGAGTCTGCATGGGTTTACTCCAAAGACATGCATGTTAGGTAAATTGGTGTCTCTGGTGTGTGACTGTGTGCGTGACTGTTGTGTGTGCCCTACGATGGATGGCACCCTGTCTAGGGTTGTTCCTGCCCTTGCACCCAGAGTTGCCAGATGGGTTTGTTTGTTTTTTTGGCTTCTTTAATATAGGCATCAGTGGCCATCTTAGCGACACACACTCATCTGCCCTTGCCGAGTGGGCACTGGCTAGTCTGCGACTCCTTATGGAGTAAACAGAAGATAATGGATGGATGGCTGTACATCCCCGTACATCTTAAGATGTTTTACAGGAAAAATGAAACACTAAACCGCTTGGTATTTGCTGTGTCAAAACTTCTTTTAAGAGTGATGAAAAAGAATGGAAACATTACCAAGTAGTAAATGCTTTACCGTTCCAGCTTTTTTTTTTATGTGTTCCAGCCTGAAATGCAGGAATGGTTGTTGATTAACAAATGAAATAAAAAAGTTGACCAGACAAAACTGAAATAACATGTCACGCCTACAGGCTGCGTTAGTCACGCAGCCGCGCGTCACACACTCATCATACACTCATCACAGCCACCTGTTTCAGATTTAGTGGCTGTTTAAAGCGTCGCTTCGGGCGCCATACGGCACAAAGCTTTACGTTTGGTAGGCTGCCCGGAGCGTGGACGCGCGCGCGCCCCGGCCGCTCCCTACTTTCTTTTCTGTTATGTTTTCTGCTGGCTTTTGTGTGTTAATAAACCCGCTACCTGTCCTGCATCC
>JAUZSU010161209.1:0-13813 GCA_034780255.1 Parotocinclus maculicauda | reverse complement strand
AGAGAGAGAGAGGAAGGGAGGGAGAGAGAGAGAGAGAGAGAGAGAGGAAGGGAGAGAGAGAGAGAGAGAAAGAGAGTGAGAGAGAAAGAGAAAGAGAGAGGGTGGGGGTGGAGGAGAAGGAGAGCAACAAAAGTGTTCTAAATTTAGTGTTGACTGGGCTTTTTTCTCTCTGTCCTTATAAAGCGCTGTGGCAAAATTGTTTTGTGTGTGTGTGTGTGTGTGTGTGTGTGGAGTATCCCCAGCTTCACTGGTCCTTGTCAGGGAGAGAGCAACACAGCCAGCGTCTGTTTCAGCATGCTTTTATTTTCTCTGTCTTTGGAATGGTGGATGTTTATTTAATGAATTTCTTGACTAAGGATAAACTAAAACCAAGCCAGAATCGGGACAGTGGCTAGAGGGGACACATCTTAGTTAAAGGCAGTAAGAAGGATAGAGATACAGTTGAAAGAGAAGAAACAGGAAAGATAAAACGAGCTGTTAAGTTCTGGCTGTACAACAAGGAGATGCCTTTAGTTGCTTTGAGTGGTTATGCAGTTACACAGCAACGTGGTTTCCTGCAGGGAATTCTTTTGTTCTCTTTGTTTAGAAAACTGTCATGTTTGCTCTTTAAAATGTAATGTTGCTAGTTAGGTTGTCCTTGTTTAGTGACAAAGGAAAGGCCAGTCATGTTTTTGTATGGCAATTTCCAGCAATGTTAATGTCAATAAAGGAATACTCCAACGTTACATCATTAGTTACAACTATATAGCACAAATATAAATATTTATATTATATAAACAATTATTACACTCTGGCAATACAATGAGACAAACATTTGAAATGGTTTTAATGCTCTTATCTAGATTAAACCAACTTTCAAAATGCAGAGCAATCCTGTAAATAATCATTTTAACCTATTTTTGTTTCAACAGAGCTTTGTGGTAAATATGTTCATAAATCACGTTGGCCAAACTGTAACTAAGTTCTGCAAATTATTGCAGCTGAAAACAGTTCCTAAATGACTTTCAAATTTTCAGCAAGTAGTATTTGTCCTCATCCAACTTAGAGCTCAGCTAAAATGTAGAAGGCTAAAAAATCTTGTCAGAGCTGGGATTGTCTACTAGGGTTAGGGTTAGGGAAACTCTGAGTATAGAATTCATTACAACATTTGGCAGAAATCCAACACCAAATCAGAAAGAGTTGTTACAGTGTGGAAAAGGCATGTACAAAAAATGTTTTTTACATTTACTTTGACTTTTATTTAATTGCAGACAGAATGAATCTGAGATATTTCATGTTTTGCCTGGTCAACTTCATTTCATTTGTTAATAAGCTAAATAAAACTAAATAAAATAAATTTCAGGCCTGAAACACATTATAAAAAGTTTGGAATTGCTAAGCATTTTCCACTTTGTAATGTTGCCATTCCTTTTCACCATACACCATCAAGCGATTTAATGCTTCAGGTGTTATTTTGTCCCATTCTTTATGCAGACACATCTTAAGATCGTTGTCGTTGTCGCATTTTTTCGTTTTAAAACTGTCCACAAATTCTCTCTTGGGGACAGGTCAGGACTGCAGACAGGCCCTCTTAAAAGATTAGATGAAGGAACATGAGTATTCCTTAAGGCATGTACTGCACAAGATCAACTGGTTGAATTTCTCAGTATGATCTGGAAAGCCAGTAAACAAAGCAAAGGGATATATCAAGGTTTCTCTGTACACATCCCATGTCACAACCAATACAACATCTGCCACATATTTTTTCTTACTTAGTACACCCAAATTGTTCTGTCACCCTTTGACATCAATAAGCCTCTAAATGTCACAGCTTGTCAAGTACAAATGTTCTTTAGGACATTTCCAGATGACAAGAAGTGATGAGAAGCCATTGACACTGTTTCGTCATTCAGCTGTTTTTGAATGACAGTAGCGACTGGTTTAAAGCAGTCTGAAAAAGTTATTGACCCCGCTACATCACTTGTCTTGACTTTGTATCACACAGTAAGGCCTTTGTTCCTTTCTATAGAAGTGCAAGCACACAACATACATAAAACATGTATATTAACAAAGGCATATGCACATAACTAAAACGTTCATATTCTATCCTTCTCTGTGACCATGTATATATGTGAGTGGGGATTAAACAGCACCGACAGACAACAGCTCCTTTGTGAGCACAATCATTTACTAATGACACCAGGTGTGTAATGGCAAGTAATAAATGATGCATTTAGTTGGTCTTGCCCTCACTCTACTTCCCCAAAACACACATCACACACTAGAATTGGAACTATGTTTCATACATGTACTTAGAATATAAAAACTTACATTGATGAACATGGATAAAAATAAAAATGTTGTTTTGCTTTTCCTTCTTTTGTCTTGACTCCAAGTGGAATGTAGTTAGTATTATTTGCTTTATTTTTCTATTTTGTATTTTCAAAAATATTTTAATGAAAGGTATCATAAATTAACCAACAGTTATTTCACCTCACAAAGCTTTATGCTTGTCACTACTGTGAATTACTGACCTAGTTTACCGCTGGTTCTGTGGTTTCATAAAGCCTGACTAAAGCAATGACCTTCTTTACATGTTTTTTTTTTCCTTTGCAGAAACGGACACATAAACACCTTAAAAAGCAACAAAAATAACAAACTCAATAGAAAAATATAGCAAAAAAATAAATCACTTGGCAACAATATATATACTGCCATTCACAGTGATTTACACTAGAATTAAAGACATTTATTGTCCTTATACTTGCGTACAACAAAAAGTAGTGCAAAAAATATTAGATAGGTAGGCACAGTGGCTTAGTGAGTAGCACTGTCGTCTCACAGCGAGAATGCCCTGGGCTCAATCACCAGAAGGGGTGGTTTATGCCCCCCCTGTGTGGTGTCTCTATGTCCTCCCCATGCTTGGGTTTACTATGACTTATTTACTCCAGTTTCCTTCCAAATAAATGAATGTTGGGATAATTGGTGTATCTAAAGTTTGTATGAGTGTGTGTGATCCTGCCTTGCACTCTATGAAATGACGAGCAGTGGTAATCAGTCAGTGAGGTGTGATGGAAGCCGCAGCTCTGGGGAAGAAGCAGTTTCTTAAACTCAAATATGTTTCTCCAAAGTTCTTTTTCTCTTTGAATTTAAATGTATTGTATTTGAAGCAATATAATACAATAATCTGTTTTTCTTTCTTGTAGAAAAAGCATCTGAAAGATATCTATGACATGTGGTTCACAGAGGAAGATGAAAAGCATCCAGAATAGTCAACATTTTCAGCACCCATTGGTAGCCACCATTTCATTTCGCTTGTAATTTACATAAAGTTAAATTCTTTTTTGCATCTCTAATCTCATCCATTTCTTGTCACCAACGGTTGCTTTACCTGATGTTACTACAAATCTCTACCTGTACTGAAAAGGAATGATTCCTGTCTGCTTTTTGTGTAATGGGTTGTTTCTATGGTGTAAACACTGAGTAAGGCACTTACCCAAGACAATAAATGTGTCTAAATGTTGTCACATAGAACTGGTTAACAAAAAAATGTCCCATGAAAAAACTGCATTACTTGGGTATTAGTGGACAAGAAAGACCAACAGAACCAGGGCAATTGCTCATTTAGTGCTCAAGTGCATTAAAATTTGTTTATTTAAGAGCTAGCAATGGTGCTTAAGCCAACTGGAGTTAGAAGGGAGATTAAAATAAACAGAATACCATGCTTGATTAAAAAAATAGAAGACTAGATCTTCATTAAGCATAAGAATACTACAGTGCTCACAATAATTAGGGAATATTTCAAAATGAACACAAAGAGAATCCCACAAGCTCTGCTGGACAATCTGATCCTGTTCATGCCCCATCACTGTTGGTGAGTCTTAGCAGTCTTGGGTGATACACCCTACTGAACAGTCAATGTGTGGCACTCTCATCCAGTTTGACATTCTCCTGTTCTCCCCATGAATATGTCACTTGCTACTCAATCACAATGACAATGCGTTTGCATCTCATTTGCATAATCAAACAACCTTCTTTTACTTTTCAAATTGCTTTTTTGACGATCTTGTTCTGTTTTAATTGCCTGATATTCATTTTGAAATATCCCCTAATTTTTGCGAGAAATATGTATAGCCCACTTACTCAGTTTGTGGTCAGAAATGTCATTTACACCTGTTAGAAAGCTTGTTGTCAGTAAGTTGACTTGGCATGCATAATGCAGCTTATTGCAGTCTTACACACACACACACACACACACACACACACACAGAAAGAGAGAGAGAGAGCGAGAGAGAGAGAGAGAGAGAGAGAGAGAGAGAGAGAGAGAGAGAGAGAGAAATTCACTAGTAGAATTCTAAGGCTTTTCTAAAGTACTGTAGAAGACCTTTGTACCATAATGTAGATGTTTTAAATGAAATAGATATCTGTATAGCAGCAGCTCCACTGCAAATCATGTGTACTACACAAGCTGAGCAATAGACTCCCACTTTCAATAAATGAACAGTCATGGAATCTTTCACTTTTCTTTCTGAATAAATCTACAGTGACATAAAACTCATACCATAAAACCACTGAAATAAAACCCCACTTTCAGTTTTGATACATGCTTAGTATGGCAAAACAGTAGTGTAGTGAACTGTAATTGCTTTTGGAGATAATGTTCATATTGTTATGTGCTTTTAACTGCCTGGGTGTCTATTAAACACTTGTGAGCCTTTGTGAGTCTTTTGCTGAAGTCAGTAGTCCTGTATGTGTGTGAGGGTGTGTGAGGGAGCACCTGTTCAGCCCCATCACCCTTGGGGAAGTTCAGTAGAGTAGAGTCTAGAAGAGGCCCTGTCTGGGCTGAACACATGTTTAGCACAGATAAGCACAGTAAGCTACGGGTCACAGAAATCTTTTACTGAAACCTGCAAATGTGCACATTAAAAGTTAATGCCATTGTGAGAAAGTTACATTTCGACTATCCTGATGCGAAAATGATCATCGCTGAGACATCTATAGTACATGGCATTCAAGTTTGGTTTTACTTGAAGTGATTCACTACTAATAACACATGACAGAGAAGGATCAAAGCTGTTGAAATAAAGTTTTCCTGACAGAGCGAAGAATTTCCTAGCAAAGCAATGGGTCAGAATTTCACATACCTTATCTCTTAATTTTACTGCCTTTGCTACTTACTTCTCTTCAAATTAGTTCATTAGTGGTATGAAACCATGGGACTGCGGTAGTTTAGCAGTTAAGTACTGGACTCTGGTTCAAATCCCACCTCTGACAAAGCTGCCACAGATGGGTCTTTAAGCAAAGCCCTTAACACACGATTGAAGTTGTAAGCCAGTCTGGATAAGGCCGTCTGCTAAATGCCGTAAATGTAAATGAAACTGACTTGAGTCATTGGTAACACTCAACTTTGAGGGCCACAAACATCATTAATACTTAATTGCTTAACACACTACTTAAATTACTACCTGAACTAATATAATAATAGTAAATGATTAATCCCTCATAATATACTGCAAGAATGAATGCTATTTCATGAACCCTTTATAGTAAAAGTGTTACAGAGTCATTGTGGGTTTGCTTTGAAAACTAAAATAGGTGAACCCTATACATTTACATTTAGTCATTTGGCAAATTGAAAACATCTGAAGGTGCCACAATGCAAGTACTTAATGATCTACAAGTATCTACAAGTATCCATTGCCAGTCAGATCATAAACTAATGCTACTTAGAAACAAGCAAGCTTTCAGTTTAAGTTCACATAATAACTAATACTAACAGCATGATGATAAGTGGACAACATTTACACAAAAGTTCAACCACTGAGTAAAATATGTTTTAGTCATGCTTCAGACATGTTTTTTACATGACAATTTAAAAAATAAACAAGGTTGATTATATATTTAAAATATGTACAGACTAAAATGTACTAGTGAATCCATGTTTCCTTTACTTGGTCACATCGATAAGTTAAACTTGTTTCCCAGTGACATGTTTTTTTAGGAAGCTCTGTCTCAGGTAATTCCTGACTGTGAATTACTGGAGCTATAACACACAGTAAATTAGGATATTTAACAGTATGATTTTTTTTGGACTAGTATATGCCGTTCGTGTTTGTCAAGCAGATGTAGTAATCTTTGGGTTTTCTAATGACAGAAATGGTAAAAAACATATGAATTTAATGTTTCAATGAAGTAAAGGAAGCACTTAAACAGCACTTAAATACACAAAACAGAGTGGAAAAGACACCGGATCAGAGCCCTTTAAACACTGAGAGCCAGCCTGTAACTGGCAGTGAACTGGTACTTAAGACTTTGTTAGCAAAACCTAATATATCGGGTTGTGTTTCTTTAGATAGCTGGTGACTACTTTATCTAAGCTTACCTTTTCAAAGAGAAGCTATTGCACTTCAGAAACAATGAAAACAGCTCTTTGTTAAACCGTTTGTTACATAATTTGTATACTTTAAGTAATGATATGTGACCAGTACTGGAACAAACACATATTAGAGAAATTCAGATAGAGAAAATCTGAAAACATATTTGGATTTGGTGTGCAAAATAAATAATAAACAGGTATTTTTGCATGGGGCAAAATCACTGTTAACCAGTGCTAATTTATGTTTTCAGTCATCACTCAACTGACACTAAAACAACTGTATACATCTTGCTGCTTAGAGCTGGAACTAATGTGGCTCAGAAGCAAGTGTCAAAGACTGGAAACAATAGTTCCTGGGTTCAAACCCCAGACTGGACCACCAACCAATGAACTTCTCAAACTCAGATTTGTTTTACCTCCTTTAATCTAAAATGTCTTTTTGTCTCATTCTATTTCTCCTAGATATTTATTTCTATTTCTGATATTAGATTGCTGCACCACCCAAATGCCAGAATAATTTTTTAATACATGTTTTAGGGTAAAAGGACAAAAAATACTTCAAATATTTACTTCAGTAAAATTATATATATATTTTTTTATTTTCAGTGTAATTAAATTAAACCCCAAATATATTTTTATATACTCTGACTGGCTATTTACTATTTAGACCCATTCATGTGCTTGTTAACACAAATATATAATTAGCCATTCATATGGCAGAAACCCAATGCATTTAGATAAGTAGTCATGGGCAAGACACCCTGCTGAAGTTCAAATCAAGCTTCAGAATGTGGAAGAAAGAGGCATAAGACCACACTGTGTGCTACTTCTGTCAGGTAAGAATAGCAACTGAAGTTACAATATGCAAGAGTTCATCAAAACTGGACAACCAAAGGATGGAAAATCGTTACCTGGTTTGATGAGTCTCGATTTCTGCTGCAACCTTGAGATGGTAGGGTCAGTATTTGGCATAATCAACATGAAATTATGAAACTGTTCAAGCTGGTATTGGTGGTGCAATTTTGTGGGGGACATATTTTCTTGGCACACTTTGGGTCACTTTATACCAATTGGGTAATTGCACCTTACACCTTAATTGCAACTTACCTTGGTATGGTACCATGCCCATACCTTTATGACCACTGTGTTCCCACCTGCACATAAAATGTCACAGTGCTCAAATCATCTCAAACAGTGAGCTCACTGTATTTAAATGTTCTCCACAGTCATCAGATCTCAAACCAATAGAGCACCTTTGGGATCTATAGCTGACAAATCTGCAGCAACTGTGTGGTGCTATCATGTCAATATAGACTAGCATCTCTGAGGAATGTCTCCAGCACTTTGCTTAATCAATGCCACAAAGAATTAAGGCAGTTCTGGAGGCACAATAGGGTTCAACCAGGTACTATTTATGTTGGTATTATGTGTATAGTGCTACAAATGATGAACAGATTTACAATGTAAATGATTACTGAATTTGTAATAATTGCATATGCAAATTATTTTTTAAAATCTACCACCTTTAAATATGCATGCTCTGCATCAGTTACCTGCATGGTTCTATTCATCTAAAAAAGTATGAGATACAAAGAAATGGCAGTGTATATGTGTGTGAAACTTTCATTATAACTACAGACATCGGGTCTCTTTGTGCCACCCAGGCCTGTCATTTTTATCTTGGTCAGACAGCCTGTGACAGCAGTCAGAGACAGCGGGTCAGTGGTCTGGTGCCGCCACATTTAAGTGTTTAACTAAATATAACTTTGACACTCATCTTGCACGTCGAAACTCTATTTTGTTAGAGAATTTCCATGTGACTGTGACCCTCAGCAGGAAAAGTAGATAGAAACTGAGACTGAGAGGCATTCCATGTGTGATTTCAGTGTGGCAAGGCACTGTGAACAAACTGACATTTTGATGGATGGAGATATCATGCCTCATGCAGTTGTGCTTATATGCTCTGAGTTTGAAGAACATTTTAATCAAGCCGATACTAGCCTCGGCCACCTCTGTTACTGTATATCTGTAAGAGGATTACAGGACATGTCAGTGTGGAGTATAAGAAAGCTCAAAATAAATAATAGGAATGGACACAAAGCATTAACGCATTAAAAAGAATAAAGGAAAGAAAGAAGTGTGAAGCTGAGGTTTGAGATATCAGGAGAGAGGAAAAAGTAAAAAAAAAACAATGATAACAATGAATATTGGTCCAAGTCTCATCTCACTTTAAGTTGTGAGCAATTCTAAACAAGCAATTCTGCCCCTTCCCTTCTAAGGAGTGATAGCTAAGAGCTTTTTAAGCCACTTGTTTATTTAATCAAGCTGCTGAAAGAAGCACTATTGGGAATCTACATCATATATAGTATCTACATATAGGCATTTAGCAGACGTCCTACTCCAACTTATAAACTGATATTAGCTGTTATGTGTTATTAACTGATACAGTGTTACAGTCCAAGCACTTGAGGGTAAAGGGCCCTTGCTCAAGGACCCAACAGTGACCTACCGGTCCATAGTCCAGTAAATTAACCACTAGTCTATCACAGTCCCACAGGACATAATCTGGTATTAGATTCCATAATGCTTTCACCCAGAACACTATACTTCATTCAGACCCTCAGAATGGAAAACAAAAGAGAACATGAAGAATGACTTTTGCAGGGAAAAAACAAACAAATTAATTAAACAAACACCATTACACATACAAACACACGTTACACCTAAACATAATCTATTACAGTACATTCCCTTCTGTACTGTTAAAACATTCCTGCTTTAATCAGGTATCCTAATGATATCACCAAATGACACAATGCACAATGGATAGCAGCGTGTACATTCTGTAGCTTCATGAACTTGTATGGTGACCACACATACATGCTTGAGCTGTTGCTAAATTTATGCTAGCATAGTGACGCTATGCCACAGAATCTATTAAAAAAAAAAACCACCTCATAATTCACTCTGTTGAACCAGTTAGTTACCTTAAGCTAAGCCAGAAAAACTTGTGTAACGCATTTACAGTGCTATCCAAGTGGACGGCATTCCTAACAACCAAAGTTCAACACACTTAAATGGTTGTACTTTGAGTACACAGAGAACAAGCATTTAATAATAACGCTTTGAGGGAACATAATGAATTGCCTGTTAAGGAATACAATAATAAACATAAACAACAACAACCAAAAAACATTTTCACAGTAGTAACATTTACAATGACGATTAAAATACTCATCTACATTTCTATAACCCACCCTAGTTCCACCCCAGAAGAGTTGGCAAACACAACAGCAACAGTAATGCCAGGGAACAGTATGTGCCCCGAGCCTCTGCTCATGTTAAAGCCTGATAACCAGCAGGGCCCCTTAACTACTACCCCAAGTAAACACCACAGGCGCTTCACACTCACTCACTCACACACACACACACACACACTTTAAACATGCTGATATGAGAAACACTTACACAAGGTTACAGTGTCTAGCATGGTCTCAGTTAGATTTGGTCCCATAATGTCTATTTTTGCATGCAACAAGAGACCTGTTACGTTTGTAAATACACAGTACTGTGTAAAGACTTAGGCAGTCTTTTACACAGTAATAAGACACATTTAATAATTAATCAAATTGTATTTTTTTAAATACATGCAGTATTAGAAACTGAAACAGTTTCTATGCACTACAGTGGAAAGCATTGTGACCTCCCCTTACAACTGAGCAACAGCAGCATCTGGCAGCTTCATTGGGATGCTAAGTGGCCCTTTCATAATCTGAAGAAGTTAGATTTTTTGAAGGGTAGCAGCCACAAAACCACTTTATCAGAAGGGGGACAGGTTGACAAGGCTAACATATACCAAAGCTCACAAGGATTGTAATAAGGATCAGCGGAAAAGTGAACTATGGCGTAATGAATCCCAGTTCTAGGTCTAATCGCTGAGAATATATTATATGTGTTTATTATACCATTGCTAAAACAACAAATCTAATGGTGGCCTAAGACGTTTGCTTAATACTGTAAAGAAGTTCTCCTCCAAGGGGTCTGGGCAATGTATAAGTAGCAGAAACTGATAACAATATACACAAAATATGTCTAGCAGGAACTGTTAAATTATAAATAAAATTGGTGCTTATTATCCAAATCCGTCTACATGTCCTGGACAATATCAACTGAAGTCAGTTAAGAGAAGGAAAAAACTCCAAGATAATAAAGTTTTCAGCATGAATACACTGGCATGGCAGTGAACACAGAATGATGAGATGAGCATTAGTAACAGAAGATCAAGGAGGCCAAGCCAAGCTTTCATGTTTTCCTGCTTATCCTAGATAGGGTTGTGGAATATACTTGGCGCAGGCAGAGGAACACTCAGGACAGGGTCTTACTTTATTACAGGTGCTACATAAATACCATATCTTTTTTGCTAAAAGTACCTGGAAAGAAGGACTATCAAGTGTACGTATAAATATGTATAAATGTCTTAAATTCGAGAGCATGGTTAAATGTTTGCATCATTAAAAACATCATGTGTACCTTCACAAAGAAAACATACAATCGACTACACTCCAATTTCTATAATAAAGTCTTTATTTTACTCCAAGGCAATGCTTGGTATGGCTTCTTTGCAGATATTGAAATGATGTGACATAAAAATGTGCCAGCAGGTGCAAGCTGAGGCTCAAAAGTCAACTTTAAAAAAAGCATTTCAATTTCCTGTGCACGTGTGGATTAATAGCGAGTGAGAATTACTCAAATATGTTTTTAAAAAAATGCTAAATAACTATTTACACATTCTCCATTGGTGGCCTGAATAACATGTTATCTGACTTGCTTAGGCTACAGAGTATCCATTTTATAAAATAAAACAATTGTACCACAGATCACTTAAATATCTTAACATAAATACTGCAAAATGCACTTAATCGTGGAACTGCTGAAAAAATGCTGTACATGAAGAATGTTACTTTAGGAGAGACATTCAATGAGTTTACAATTAGTTTTAAACAGATATACAAAAATCGTTGTTCTGTAGGTATCAGTGTCAGCTACCATACATTTCAAAATCCAAAGATTACTGCATCATATCTCCATTCATTCACAATATAAACCAGGGGCACATTCAAAGCATCATGCAAACTGGACACCTGTTTCTAAAACAGTTTTGCATAATGACATATAGTCACACTACTGTGAACTGAACCCTGACCAAAGTGTTGATCTTAATTAGCACCCTTATTTTAAAACACCATATAGCAAGTCCTAGGACTAAAACAGGTCTGCAGACCATTGACCAGGTTCCTGTGTATGGAAGGAGTTTTTGGGATTGTTCACAGTTCACCCTATATACAAATGCTAAAATGACCATCTAACCAAAAAAATGCTAAATTTAAGGCCTCTTGTGTTATATAAAAAGGTAGTCGTGGGGGATTTGGAGCCACTTCAAAAAGTGGCACAAACTACAAACAATGGCTTGAGGTTCTCCATGTTCTACTTGGAAAAACTGTCAACATTATCTGCTGAAAGACGTGCACACACATGAATGTGCTTTTGCCCAGCTGTACTTGTACTTGTGTTCAAACTTCAGTTTATCCCCTAAAAACCTTTCCCAGTTTTCTTAAGCAGCAATACACAATTCAATCTTTGAGTCTTACCATGCTCAGTGTTTCACTATACAGTGTTTCTCTGCCTTTTCTTTATACACCAAGCCGCCAGGCACATTACTTTGATTGACTTTGAAGAAAATAATGCAAGCACATGGTAACAAAAGTTCTTAATACAATTAATAACATGAATAACATGACTAACAACAATAATCATAATAATGATAATGACGATAACAATAATAATAATAATAATAAAAAGCAATTGAAAGAAAAAAAAATGGCATCAGTGCTTCCTGAAGCTCTTTTAAAGCCCCTGCACAGTTTTAATGTCTCTGGACTCCACAGCAAGAAGCAAATCCTGATGGGACAGTGCAACAGTTTTTTTCCCTTGCATTTTCCCTAGAGCTTAAATGCGTCGCCGGGATCTCACTGCATACGCTCAGGTGCAAGATGCTGCTGTTGGTGGTACTGGATAAAGGCAGGGGTGTTGGCTGTAGGTGCGTTGGTGAGGGACTGGTGCAGCGCAGTGGTGGAGGTAGGGCCAGTGACAGGACTGGTCCCGTAGCCATAACCCACAAAGCCTGGGGAAGACGCGTACGGGTAGTGCTCAAACGCTGCTGAGGTATACTGGCCGTAGATGTGGCTGTAGTCCACATATGGGGAAGTCAGTGAGGAGGCCACCTGAGAAGGGAGCACCAGGCTGGGTTGCACAAAGGCCTGTGGGTAGACATACTGTGGTGTGACCCTGCAGACACAGAGACATGAGTAAATATAAACACGCCAGGTGACCACGAAGCACCATCTTCTGACCAAATGGGAATTAGCAGTCCAAAGGATATGAGTGATATCTGTACTATTAGGCTCAATAGTGATAATGATGATGATAGCCGTTAGGCTCACATAACAAACAAGCATCAAAACCAGCATTACACTTAAATTGAATAAAAACAGACAAGTAAAAAAGCATGTTAGGCACATTTGAATGCAAATGTCTCTGGTCTAAAGCAGCAATTTGTATGTTGTTTAAAATTAAACGTCAGGTTAGCTCAGCTCTCAGCAACAGAGGCGGGGGCACACACACACACACACACACACACACACGTGGAAGCTCCTCTCACCCAACACCCACAAGTGTTTTAACAGCTGCTACTTTTTACTCGGTTAGTGAAAGCTAAGAGTTGCAATCTCTCTCACAAACACATTCATTATTCTCACACAAATGCATGCACTACTTACAGCAACAGTGAATTTGATGCAAATAATCACCAGTAACAGAATGATTATACCACAAAACTGATTAATATACTTCCCCCTCACGAAGGTTAATCAAGGTCTAGCTAAACCTGGTTAGTCTGAAACCATGGGCATTACACAGAGACAGACTGGTATACACAAAAACACCCAACCCCCACCGAATGGGTGCATTGGTTAAAGGGTGTGGCGTTGTGGGGGTCTCAAGATGCAGCACCTGGAAACAAACAGAATAATCACCCCATAGGAACTGGCTAGCTGTCCCTAGGGAGAACTATTCAAAGAGTAGAACTGATAAACATGCCTTGGTTCACTCTCAAAACTCATTTCGCTGCCCCTGTAAAAACAGCAAATTAGTATAATTGCATTAATCCTGCATCCACTAAAGCAATTGGAATAAAAATAGCAAAAAGAGCAAGCCTGTAACGAGTATAGAGAGAACAGAGGACTGCGAAAGTACTGAAAGGAAATAAAAGATATTGGAACATGTACAGTCCCAAATAGAAATGGAAAACTGCATTTATGTAACAGAACACAGGGGACTGAAAGCGACAGGAAAGGGTGTGTGGGTGGTGAACATGTGCAAAACATTCAAAGAACACCCCAC
>JAUZSU010161198.1:0-13813 GCA_034780255.1 Parotocinclus maculicauda | reverse complement strand
GACATTTGCCATCTCCACATCATTGCATTCAGTTTTTATTCACAATTTGTTTAGTGTCCCAACTTTTTTGGAATCAGCTTTGTATTTTTCCCAATGTTGGTTACAGCCCGATAGGAGAGTAAACTTGTATATCGGTCAGAACCCCCACCACCACAGATCAGGTACTATATTGGTTGGTGGATCATTCTTATGGTGATGGTGGTGTGTTAGTGTGTTGTGCTGGTATGGTTGGATCAGACTGTGTCACAGCTAGACTGAAAGTAGTCCACTAACTAAAAATGTCTAGCCACCAGAATCCTGTGAGGTTGCATCCTGTGAGCATTGATGACAGATCAGAGGAAGACTAACAAACTGTAAAGCAAGATAAGCTGCTGTCTCGGACTGTACAATTACAAGACGAGGCAAATATGGGTCTAATAAAGTGGATAGTTTAAAAAGACTCCAGCAGCAATACTGCGTGACCTTGGGCAGATAAACAATGTCATAGAATATTAATCATTCAAATCCATGAGGATATCAAGCAAATTATCATCTAATTCAAGTTTAATTTTCTCATGACAAAACAAGTATTTATTGAAGTATTATCCACAAGTGTTGTGGCTTCCCTATAGGGAGGAAGAAGACTACAGGCCTGAAATGCAAAAATAGATGTTGATTACCAAATAAAATGAAGCTGACCAGGCAAATCATGAAAATTTTGCAGGTTCATACTGTCAAATTAAACTTTAAGAAACTGTGTTTTTTATATGCATTTTCCAAACTGTCAGAACTTTTTCTTATTTGGGGTTAATACCTCATCTGTTGTAGTCCTATGGGTCATTATAGTTTTATAGTAAATATGTTCTATTATAAAATGTTCTTGTCCACTAATTCTAAATTAGCACATTTGTTATTATTGTTTACAGATTATCTGTAATTGGCATTTATGATAAAGGACATGAGAAAAGCTCCTGTTCTGTTGTGGATGCTGGGAAGAGGAATGTCAGAGAGAGGAGGCGAAGCTCCATTAGCTCCAAAGAGAGAAAATAAAGCTGAAGAGAGAGAGGGGGGGACTGAGAGGAAGAGGATAAAGTTGAGAAATAATCACTTTTCAGGCAGACTGTTTCTGCTGGACCAGCTGAGGCCCGAGACAGAACGTACACTTCTACTGCTTACCTCTCCATGATTGACTGACACTCCTTCCTCCAGGTGAAGCGACTCCCCCTCCTCAGTCTGAAAGGCCCACCCATAGATGCCCTGTCTCCAGGGCAACCAGCAACTCTCCAGTCTGGTTCCTCTTTGACCATTGAACGCATTGACAAAGTAGCACCTGCACAAATATCACAGATATATGATATTTAATATATTACAACAGGTAACAAGTGTCAAATTTAAGGTATCACAACTAAAAGTACGTTCGCCTATCTTTGTGATTAATAATTTGATTAATTGAAATTACTGATTTCAAGAAGAATACCTCATACAAATCCAAAACTTTTAATACTTTTTTAGATCTAGCAGTGGGGAAAAAATACAGGGCAAGTCAAGTCACAGAACCCCCTTTTGTTTCAGAAACAAAAGGGCGATGACATATCTGAATATCCCAGGAAGTAAAGGGTGAGAGGGCCAATCTTTTAACCTATGTCTGAAACATGGCCGCCATTTGAAAGCTGCCATATTGGATCAAGGGCAAGTTTTTCCAATGGGATGGTGGTTATGTAGCTCATCAAAGAAGACCAGACTTGTCTCAGAAATCGATTGCTGTCTTCTCTTGTGGTTCAAAAGTTATTAACACAGAAAGTATGAAACCTTTTACTGTTCATCACAGGTAACTGAAGATGGAATTGATGATTCTGATGTTTGGGGAATGTGGATGTTTGCCGTACCATAGCCACAGACTTCAACAACCGACACCCACAAAGACCACCAATTTCACTTGACTCACCCTGTCCTGAGTTTTGTCAAACCCTGTAGAATTATCAGCTAAAAAAAGGCAAACGAAATCAATCACAAGTAGTATTTTTTTGCTCCTTCTATGGCTTTTATGATGCCATGACTTCTTTGAGGCAGGTACTTCCATAATAAAAAACAACATTATTATTTTCTCCAAACATGACAAGTTTTTACCAAAAAGTTCTATTTTGGTTTCATCTGACCACATAATATTCTCCCAATTCTCTTCTGAATTATCCATATGCTTTCTGGCAAACTTCAGAAGGGCCTGGGCAAGTACAGGCTTAAGCATGGGGACACGCCTGGCACTACAGGATTTGAGTCCCTCTTTGTGCAGTGTGTTACTGATACTAGCCTGTGTTACTGTGGTCCCAGCTCTCTGCAGGTCATTCATCAGGTCGCTAAGTGTAGTTCTGGGATTTTAGCTCACCGTTCTCATGATCACCCCACGGGATGAGATCTTGAATGGGGCCCCAGATCGAGGGAGATTATCAAAGGTCTTCCATTTTCTTACAATTGCTCCAACAGTTAATTTATTCACACCAACCTGCTTGCCTATTGTAGATTCACTCTTCCCAGCCTGGTACGGGTCTACAATTTTCTTCCTAGTGTCCTTGGACAGCTCTTTGGGCTTGGCCATGGTTGAGTTTAGAGTTTGACCTCATTATCTGTATAAAAGACACCTGTCCACACCCTCAAACAGGTGCCATTAATACAGTTAACGAGTGAAGGAAGTTACAGATCTGTGAGAGCAAGAAATCTTGCTTGTTTGTAGGTGACCAAATACTTATTTATTTTCCACCATAATTTACAAATAAATTATTTGAAAATCCTACAATGTGATGTCCTGGATTTTTTTTCTTTTCTTTCATTTTGTCTCTCATAGTTGAAGTGTACCTATAATGAAAATTAAAGACCTTTCATATTTTTATATAGGAGAACTTGCACAATCAGTGGCTGACTAAATACTTTTTTGCCCCCACAATATCAATTTACATCTGCACTTTGGCTGTTGAGGTACTGATGGTCATCTATCCTGGTCATGACATGAAACTTCATATATATCAGGAAGTAGTTTTATATGTTGTATTACAATGCCAACAGAAAAGTTCTAGCATAATCTCTTTGGTTTTGATTCACCACCTCATTATCCATATTCCATGGTGTAGTCTCATTAACCCACTGCAACCTTGTTATCGTTTGGCTAGGTAAATTCCTGTTCATTTACTTCTTAAAGTTCCCATTTGTTTTTCATTTGTTCTGCTGAGAATTTTTTTATGTTCATGGTATACTACCAATTGTTTAATATCCTGTTATTTTTCTTAGTTTGTCTACCTATGGTTTCTTTTACAACCTTCCCATTTTATAGAATACTTGGATGGAAAAAAAAACAGATGACAACCAACACTTTTTGCCAAATGCCATTTTGGGTTTCCTTCTTAAATCCTTTCCATTATTTTATTTCACAGTGCGAAACATGGTGGGGCCATGTTTCCTTTACATTATCCAAATACAACAGCACGTTAAAGTCTCCAAGAAGTCCTTCTTATCTGACAACTAAATTGCATTTTAAGCTTGTCAAGGCACCTTTTAAAATACAACATACAAGGTGATTCTATACGTTTTCTACTTTTACATGACCTGAACATATGCCAATAATTAAAATAATATAACATGATTTTGTTTGGGGTATACTTCGCAAACCCATTATGCTCGGCTATTAACACAAATGGTTTTGAGTCTAATCTGTTGTTTCTTTATTTGCATCCAAAGCAGTATGTGAATAACTTTAAGGACTATGTATTTTCCATTAAAAATACAACAAAGCATGATATGTTGTCTGGTGGATGCACTGCCTGCTACCCTGCAGCATGGTAGTTACCTGGTTGAGTTTGCTGTGCACAGCACCAGGGGAGCAGATGCATCAGTAGTTCTCTCTGTCTACTCCAGGGGGTGTCAGTCCTGGTCCTGGGGCCCTGAGCTTGCTGGTTTTCACTCCATCTGATCCCTTTAAGCCATTCAGGCAATCAGAAAATTGTATGTTATCTAAGGTTGCTTTCAAAGTCCAACGTTGTCTCATTCATGGGTTTAATCAATTTATATAATTTCTCTAAGAAAAAAAATACCAGTGTGAAAATAGCCCACTTTGTATAGCCCAATACGCATTTGTACCTAGAAATCCATAAACCAGGGGATTAAGTGTGCAAAAAAATGCTTAATACTGCAGCACTGCAGAGGATTACAAAGCAACATGCTCAGAGCGCTGTTAGTAGCATTAGGTGATGCAGAGGCAACATGAAAACCAGCAACTTCCATCCCTAGGATCAGGACTGCAAGTTATTGTGTGTAAGGGTGTTACAGAAAGAGGCAAATAGTCCCAGAGGGCTTCACCCAAACTCTGCTTTACTTTATCAGCCCTTTAGCCTCTGTCACATTAACTATTTTAATGTGAGTAGATGACTGTTTTGGCAGCATGACAAGTTCTTAAGTTCATTTCTCAATCAGTATGCGCGTCTATATGCTTTGCCAAACCCAGCATTAACTAAGTAGTATAAACGATGGCAAATGAAATTAGTTGCTTTCATTTCAATCCATTACTGAAAAGACTTTATAGTTCCTCTGTTAGAATCCATATACCTTAGGGGATAATAAGTCATCAGGGACCGTGTGGAGCATATGGAATAAAAGCGTGGATCAAAGTGAGGCTTAGACTATCATAAAATATTATGCCATGACTCCATAAGTACTTCTTTCACCCCAGTCTTCAATTAACTCTCCTTAATACGACTCCAGTGGGGAAGAAGAACATTGTGAGCCATGCTCACCTGGGTTGGTTCGCTCTAGAAGATACCAGCGGTAGAAGGCCCTGCGCTTAGAGTCACTCATCTCCAGTCCTTGCTGCAGCAGCCACTGAGAGATGTAGCTTTGACTGATACCTATAAAAACAAATAAGTCTAAATACATTAATGCAGCCAAGGGAGACAAAAAGAAGTTACCTCAAGCAGATTTTATCAAGACCAAGCTAGCCCAGTTTAGCCACCTGCCATCAACCAGCCATTTTGAAATTCTGTAAGCGATATATTAAGATATTTTTATTTTATATAAATATATTTCAATATATTAATTTATTACAGATTACACCAAATACATACACACACACACACACAAGTCAATGCCAATTGAGAGTAAACAAGTAACCTAACATGCATGGCTTTGGAGGGTGGGAGGAAACCGAAGTACCCAGATTAAACCCACGCAGACACTGGGAGGACAACATGCAGCCTCTAAACAGAAAGGACCCAGGCCGCTACACCATGGGATTAAACCTGGGTTTTCTGCAGTCAATGTACTGTATATTAAGAAACAGTATGTGCTAAGAGGTGGGCGTCTTACCTGTAACTTGCCCCACAATAGCCTGAGAGATCCTCCTGTTATTGAGGAAAGCCTTGATCTCCTCCTTCACCAGGTTACTGTCCCTCCTAAAACCCAGATAGGCCTATGCATCAGAGCGGCTTATCGAATACAAAATACAGCATGAAAAAAAATTGCAGGCTGATATCTTATCCATGTTATTCTCACAGCATATATCAAATTTGTCGCAAGCAGGATTGTGTTAATATACTAGTGTGTTGTTAGGCTAAAACATCAAGTAACACTGATTAAATGATAAATTACGGCATATCCATGGCATAGATAATCTAATTACTGTATATAATTAGCTTTTGGAAAATAGTTTAAGTCCCTCCAGAGTATTTTAGTGCCATAGCAAAAATAGCCATTCTTAATGGGCCTTTCAGGGGCTTGCATGTTTTACCAGTCAGTGCAGGATGTTGCAGCGACATTATTTAGGTCTAAAATTAACAATTTCCATACAGTACAGCAGAAAATCCACTAAAATCCACAGTACGTTTATATCTGAATCTTAGTTTCTATTATCAGATAAACACATTCAACCTTAGGTAAAACCACACAATTTGCAAAAATTTTAGCAATGATATAATGACCACATAAAACATACTGTCGACAAGAGGACCAAAAAATTTAAACTAGTTTTGTCACGCAATAATACTCTTTTCCACTGATCTTCATCGCAGTCTTTGTAACCTTTTATCCTGCTCCCATTCTTTCTAATTTGCATACAAATGTGCTGTGTTTTCTTGTTGCATTCTAATAAAGAGACTGATAAATGATTACAATTGCATAACAAATCTATTCCAACAGTGGCGAAAACGTTTTGCACAGTGCTGATTAATTAAATAAATTATATTTTCACAACTCAGAATATAAAACAAATATGCAGTTGCACCAGTGATGGTCCTATCTATCATGTGCAAACTATCCACCTAACAATCAGTCTTATACCTCATGTACTCTTCGACCTTCTCTTCTAGATCCCAGTCCTCTTCAGTCAGGTCATAAGCAAATGACCTCTGAACTCCACCCTGTGGGTAAAGGGGCGGGGATGGGGCATCATAGCTGTTGCTGGGGGACAGTGCAGCCTCAAGCACAGGAGTCTGTGTGGTAGCTGAGGTAAGAGATGAGGATGAGGAAGATGAGGAAGTTGGAGCAGCTGGAGCTGCAGAGGTAGGAGCCCGGGGTGGGGCCAAGTGATTGTCACAGAAAGGCGTGCGGTGCTCCGGATCCAGTCTCTCCAGAGATTCCAACGCCTGCAGGATCTGAGGTTTGGTCAAGCCCGATAGCCTAAGTCGCTGGAGTAGGTCAATCTGTTCGATTGTATATCGTGGCTCCATGTCACAACACTCCATCCTTGTATCTGCAAAAACATGAGAGTTAATGCTGCTGCAGCAGTCAGTGAATAAGCACAACACAAGGACTATTGATTATTAAAGCAAAGTAACAATGAGCATGATTCATCAATCAGCAATCGACTGTTAAAAATGACTCTCAAGGTCATCTTTCAGCATACAGCTTTGCACATTATGATGGTACAAATGTCTGGTTTTGATACAGACAAATCTCTATTTTGGTACAGACTATCACAAGCTGTGCTATCACAAAACAGAGCTGACTTTCTAATCAACACTATGCATGAGTCAAAAACACTTGCCTTCAAAACATGGCCATACATGAAAAACACACTGCTTTCACTAACATTCATTCATAGTTCAATTCTTATTGAAATACAGTTCCAGCTTTAAGTTGTGTGTTTGTTTATTAGACAGACGAGGGCTGACATGCTGTTAATAAGAACGTTAGATTTCAGTTGTGCTCCAAAGTGCACTAGAGTGTCTCTTCCTATATTGCACATTATTGGTAAGTGAGCAGTGATGCGATGTTATTTGGGTTGCAGCCATGTCTTCTAGTATTTCATAGTAAGTGTAGACGGTTTGCAGTATTCATGACAAAAAAGTAAGCAGTAAAAAAAAAAGAACTCTAAAAAAACACTCAGAACAATAACAAGACATTTAAAATAGCATTACCTCACTAAATGTGTGGAGTTTGACAAAGCTAAAGCTAACTGTGCTGAGGGTGCAGCGCCAGAAACATGCAAGAAGCTGCTGCCATCTTTCTTTTTAAATGGTAAAAATTTCAAAACACTTGATACAATTAAATTTATAATTCTTGGACAGGAATTGGCCAAAATCGGAATCAGCCAGACACATGTTTTAAAAAAAAAAAGTAGTTGACCAAGAAAAATGCAAATGGTGCATCTCTAGTTTTGGACACTGATGCAACCCCAAATCTTAAAAGTTGGGACAGTATGAAAAAAAATAAAAATAAAAAATAAACAAAAAAAACGTAATATACTGCTCACAAAAATTAGAGGATACCTCAAAATAAAATACCCACTAAAGAAATATACCCTATTTTTTATGAGCAGAGTAGAATAGGAAACAAAATGTATAATTAAGATTATGACAGACTACTGAATAACATTTCAAATTCAGTTGAAATAGATGGGTTTAAGCAGCGTGAAATGCTTAGGAAACAATGTCCAACTATTGTTCTTGTTAAAATACCAGAAAATATTTAGATATAATTTCTTGTCAATATCGCACACCCTGTTTGACCACACATAAATAATGGGCAAAATAAAATAGAGCATATACAGAGATGCAAAGACTTAATTGCCAGACAAAGGATCTGAAATACACTTTTCTGATGAATAGATCATCGGAGTATTGGGCAACAGCTGTAAAGACACTTGCTTAAAATCTTTACAGAGATGGTGCATGTTATTAGATGGTTACTAAAATATCCAGGCCGAAAAAGAAGGAAACGCTGCCCAATAAAAGTGATGGAAATGAATGCAAATTTAATTCAAGAGAAACTAGCCTCATTCAGAACTGCATATGCAAGTAAAAATTTTCAGAAGATGAAAAAAAGATTGGCATTTAGAAAGATGACTCTGCTGATGAAGCTGCAGAAACTGAATAAAACTGCAGTGTCTGAACAGTTGTGATGAAATTTGAAAATACATAAATACAATGAAGAAAAACATATCAAATATTACAAAAGTCCTACATTAGCTTAATAATTGATGACCATATCAATTGACTGATCATATTCATCAGACGTGGCGTAACTGGGGATGGTGACGTTGACAACTATTTTTTAATTACAAAAAATCACAGCAAAAGCTCAACAGAGCATTTTGGCTGGTCTGCTTAAAGGTGTGAGCATTATTAATGAGAATGCAGGGAAAATAAACAGACTGACAAAAAATTAAGCATCCAGATATGGTTTATATCAATGTCAATATCAATCAATGTCACAGGCAGATATATAAATGATTGTGTGGTCTGATTTAGGGCTGCAACTAACGATTATTTTAATAATCGATGAATCGGTCGATTATTTTTTCAATTAATCGATGAATCGGATATTTAAAAAAATATTTCCCATGTCTTTAATCGGAAATAGAGCATTGTATAACAGAGACAATAAGTGCTTACAATAACTAAATAATAATAGATTTAATTAAATAAGACTTAAAACTGCTGTTTTCTGGAATGAGAAAGACAGTATAGCATGAGTATAGATAGATATGTAAAGGCGAGTAAGACATAAATCGTGTGACACAACGAATCGATAATTGAATTCGTTGCCAACAATTTTAATAATCGCTAGCAGTTTAATTATTAATCACGCTAGCAGTTGGGGCACTATGTCACTCCACAACAGAGGAAGCATTCACCACTAGGCCCCATAACACTAGGTCATAACAGCTAGGTCAGAACGGCCTAGATGGCAGGCAATTAGTCGAATCAACCTTCCTGCTTTTCTCAGACCAATGATGTCCCCTCTCAAAGTCTGTCAACAGGGTAAAATGTCTATATATGCATCATAGAGGCATATCTAGCAGCCAAAGATCTTTTACCAAGAGGTACACTAAACAAAAGTCACACAGTAAGCTCAAAGAGTCAATATTCTCTTCTTTTTGTGGACATCATTTGGAATTTTGATCCTCCATTTGAATGTCCTGGTTGTAAGCTGGACATCAACTTTCAAAAATCACTGGTAACAGGGAAAAAAAAAGCCCTGAAGAGTCCACCTCTGTAGTCAACTTGATAAGGTAAAACTTATTTCAAAGAATATTGTGCAATAGGTCACTTTGAAGACTGAAACATTAACCAAGTTAATACCTAAATGCATTCCATATAATATCATTGCACATTACAGATACTGTACTGGTTTCAGTGCCAAAATGAATGGATCCAAATAGGACAAAAATCTAAGCTGCAGTTATCTTTTCCATAAGTTACATTGACTATGTTTTTCATTTATTCAGAAGTGAAAAACACATTCTACAAGAAAAAGAACCTGTAGAATATGGATTTGATTTTCAACGCAAGAAAACAGCTGACAAAAATGCATTAGCGGTATGACTCTGGCTTTAATGTTAGTCAAGAACCGGCCAAAATGCTGTATCATCTACATAATGTGAACATTAAGTTAAAAACAGCAAGATGCCTTAAGGATTGTCACTGCATAATACAAATCCTGGATGCCACGTTACACGAGGGTGTAATCAGTGGGTACTAGTGTAAGTGCTAAGTTCGATGTACGGTGGTACAAACACTTCAATTAAAAAGGAAGCAGGATAGAGACGGATTAATAACTTGCACTGCTGTTTATTGTTTCATTAGCTTCAGATGCACCCGTTTTGCTCTCCCTTACTTATTTTTTTTTTCACCAAAACCCCTACACTCTGTGACGTCCCCAACCAATCAGAAAACCGAACAGACATTCATTCAGGTGAACCAACAACTTGTACCCGAAACAGACTATCTTAAAACTGTCAAACTAAACATTTCGTTCATTTCGCCAAAATAAAAGCTTACACTAGCAGTGATACATGACAGTTCCTTGGGTGAGGCTGTGACTGACAGGGGCTCTAAAATATCTGATTGTTTTGATCTGGTCCAGTGCAATAATTTTTCAGGGGGCCCAGTATGCCTGGCAGCACCCCTGTCCATGAGTGTGAACAGCAAGTAAGATTGTAAAATGTGCGCGCAGTGGGACCTGAGGGTATAAACACTGAGTGCAGAGACATCTCCAAGTGGGTACAGTGGTACCCGAGCGTGTTGGCTGTGGAGGGTGGAGGTACCTGAGAGGTGCGGCGACACGCGGCCGGTGGGGAGAGGCTCTGCGCGTGGCGCCACAGCCCGCAAACTCCACTGGCGCATGCTGATCCACTTAGTACTGGAGCTCGAGGGCACGCCTGGTAAACATCAGTCACACGGTGATGCAAAAAGACGAGTCAGTCCTCATAACACCACACAACAGACGCTACAAACGTTAAACACTGAAATGCGACAATTCAAAGTCACGTCTAGCACGCTGCTGTTTAAGAAGCTGCTGCAGTTCTGAGCGGTAGCTGATTAGCTTTAGCAGGCTAGCGGTTCCCACTTTGTTTTGGTGCCCGTTTACCAGCTCTTAATAAATACCTCGAGGCAGCTCAAATCACAGCAGCAGACAATAAAGGCCAGTAAAAAGTGCAACCTCTATACTGTCCGGTTTCATTTCACTCAAAGACTGTGCGGCTGTTCTTTAATAACATGTTTACGAAATGGCAACAAGCGCTGTATATATTGATATATAGAAAATGTTATTGGCGTTAGCATCTTGAGCTAAGGCTGTGCACTTTTTACTCACCTCGCCACGCAGCTGCTGCTGTGTGCAGCCGGATTGACAGTCTGCTCTCCCGTGTGAAAGCTCGGCCCAGCCGGCTCTGGTAAGACTGCGAGTCGCTGAACTTGACTAATGAATATGATCCGGTGTTGAAGGGTCACATTTTCCCAGGATGCTACACAGTGTTGGTTCACTCGCTGCACCACCAGCCGTCAACATTTACTTACCTCTCAGTGGTGCTGCTCGATTCCCATAAAAGTAGGACTCGACTCCAAGACAGTCTGATCCAGGTGTTGTGAGTCGATTCCGAGAGTCGATTCCATAAGACTCATCCCAAAAAGTGTAACGAATCGAATGTCGTGAAATTAATTATTAATTTATATCAGCAGTAAATTAATGTATTGTTTTATTAGTAGTAAGTACAATACTATTATTCTACAATTAGCATTTACAAGCTCATTTCAAGTTGCCATTTGTGTAAAGGGTCACTAACCGGGTTTTCGATCCCAGTAAATAGATATTAGCCAAATTTGTGTCAATAATAATAATAATAATAATAATAATAATAATGGCAGTACGGTGACTTGGTGGGTAGTACCACTGCCTCACAGCAAGAAGGTACCGGGTTCAATCCCAGGGCGAAGCGGTCTGGATCCTTTCTGTGTGGAGTCTGCATGTCTTCCCTGTGTTTGCGAGGATTTGCTCCAGGTACTCTGGTTTCCTCCCACAGTCCAAAGACATGCATGTTAGGTTAATTGGTATCTCTAAAGTGGCCCTTGGTGTGTGACTGTGTGCATGACTGTGTGCGTGCCCTACGATGGATTGTCACTCCATCTAGGGTTGTTCCTGCCCTTGCACCCAGAGTTGCCGGATGGGCACCGGCTAGCCTGCAACCCCATGTGGATTAAGCGGACGGTAAGAAAAGAATAATACATAAAGAAAGAAAAGAAAAGAATATATAACGCATACTAAAGAGAATACAGTATTAGGAAGAGTATTATGAAATAGAACATAAGGCTAATATTGCATATGACAAATAAAAATAACAAATAAGAGGCGGCACAGTGGTACACCTTTTATAATGGCCGCCTCACAACTCCAGCATCCCTGGTACAATTCTGACCTTGTACTCCATGTGTGAAAAGTTTGCATGCCCTCCTCATGCTCATGTGGGTTATAATATTTATGAATATTTCCTCCTTTCCTCACTAAAGTTTCCTCCCACATTCCAAAGACGTTCAGAGGTTAATTGGTGTTTCTAAAGTGACCTTATTGTGTGAATGCATGAATGTTTGAGTGTATGTGCATGACCAGAGCCATAACTGGTACCATAAGTGTACCATGGTGTGAGGATTGGAACTGGTATTGGAAGAAGAGCTCAGAAAGAAAACAGAATATGTAGTTAATAATTATATTAATACAGTCTATTACCAGAACACATTTGTGTAAGAATAGCATAAGACAGCACTGACTACATCTCATTTTCATAAATAAAATGTAATCTCTCCTTTGTTTTCTATAGCAAACATAAAATGAGTTACATTTTCATTATGTAATGTAAGTGCATTTTGTGGGTAATGGATTTTTAATAGAAGGTAAGCACCAGGGGCATCAGAAGTAATTTGGGAGTATTTAGACACTGCTGGGGGGAAAACTGTTAATGAAAATGCCATTTTCTGCATTCTGGTGTATTTTTTGTATCAGGTTCTTAAACACTCAATTTTGCCTACAAAAGTCCCTTATTGCAAGGACTTTTTTAGAGACAACTTCATCTATAAGTTTTCATTCAACTACAGTAGTCCATATATCCATAAGCCTGTTTTAAACCCACATCCCCATCAGTTATAATGGTGGTGACGCCCATCTTAAGCACATATATGTTATATATGTTAAGTTCATATATGATCACTTCCATTTTCAGGTTGGTTTCAATATAGGGATTATTATATATCCTGTCTTTTTTGTCTGTAAATTGTAGATGTTATAAAAACTTGTGAGATCAAGTGGTTTGGATTAGTTTGAAGTTTGATGTATTGACTGACAGCTGGAGAAAGCCGTGTCTATGAAAAGTAGACATACATTTTTTATGTGCAATACTCCATTTAATGCTAGAGGCACTTGTGCATAAGGTATGACTTAAAACGATGTGTTAAAAGATGTTGGACAAATGTATATTTATAGTTTATACTTTAGCTACATGATTGCCCTGTAAACAGTCAGATTTAGATCTGGTTTATTACCTCTGAGTTTAATAGTTTTATTTGCAACCTTTATACACAACCTGAAATATTATATCATTTGATACACTAATATATGATTATAATCACTGAAATATAAGATTCATAAAATGTTTACTCTGGTAAGCATTTGAAAGATTGTAGGGGACATCTGGCTCTCTGTGCAGTTACTTGTGGTAAGACCTGAAAGAGCAACTATGGGAGGTAAAAACAGCAAACGATATTTGAAAAGGGAAAACTAATGCTTTAGACAGCTAGCCCAGCTGCTGTATGATCAAAGAGAGATGATTGTGGCTCAGTGGTTATGGTGCTGGACTACTTCTTGGAAGGTTGTGAGCTCAAATCCTGTTTTTTAAAAAGCTGCCAGTGTTGGGGTGTTGAATGCCTAACTATTAAATGTAACAAATACTGCTACAAGGGGCAATCTTACAGTGGGTGAAAGGAGACCCTATGGAACCAAAATTATTCAAGATTCAATTCAATTCAATTCAATTTTATTTATATAGCGCTTTTTACAATTGTGCATTGTCTCAAAGCAGCTTTACAAT
>JAUZSU010161187.1:0-13813 GCA_034780255.1 Parotocinclus maculicauda | reverse complement strand
GTGTGTGTGTGTGTGTGTGTGTGTGTGTGTGTGTGTGTGTGTGTGTGTGTGTGTGTGTGTGTGTGTGTGTGTGAGCGGGAGGGGGCTGATGGACGCATCATGTGCTTTGGAAGAGGACATAGTGTGTGTGTGAGAGCATGTGGGTGTATTGCCCAGATTTTGTGCTTCTCTCTTTTTCTCTAGTTCACACACATTGATTTTTATAAGACAGAAGTGATCAAATGCTGTCATTAAGCCTTTAGTCCTTCCAGTTCTCCAAGAAATCTTAAACAGCACTAGTTATTCGAAGAGAGCGTTACGAGATATCTTCGTGTGTAGTAGCAGAACAGCTTCACAAGCAAAAGTCAATACGTTCTGAAGTCAGGGCAGATCTGAAGAGAACTTTTCTAACATTAGTCTACACATTTGTAGCATATAAGAGAATACCATAACATCTATATAACAATGCTGTTCTGCAAAATAAATTATTTACTACTAAATTGATACATATTTACAATTAGTTGATTAAAACACTTCATATTTTAAATCTGAAAAAAAACATGCATAAGACTAGCTAGACTAATTACAATGCTCACAAATATTAGGGGATATTTTAAAATAAAGGGGATCCCACAAAACTGCTGGACAAACCGATCCTGTCCATGCCCCATCACTGACAGTGTGTTTTCAATGTTTTTCAATGTGTCTTTGGTGATCATACACCCTACTGAACAGTCAATGTGGGGCACTCTCGTCCAGTTTACCATGCTTCTTTTCACCCCCATTAATATATTACTTGCTACTCAATCACGCTAATGAGTTTGCATCTGCTTTGCGTAATCTTTGCTTTTCTGATGAGCTTGTTTAATGAATAAAATCAACTGCATCTTTTTTTAATTGCTTCATATTCATTTTGAAATATCCTTAATTTTATGAGCAGTGTGTATATTAATGCCCATTTCTATTACTTAATGAAATCATAGATAGACAGATAACGGATGTTCTAATGGTGCAGGTGATGAACAGACCCTATTCATCAGAGAAGTGTTGGCCCACCCAGTCAGTGGATAACAAGCAGACAGTAGGATCAAAAGTCTTCCAAAGTCTTCTACACTACCATATAATGACAACATCATTGAATGCGCATACATGCACTTAATAATCCGATAAGTGCAGAAAATCAGATTTTGTCAACAAGTCTGATCAACAAGTATACATGCACTTGAATAGTCAGATAATGGGAAACCCCTGGGTTTACATGACTCGGGGGAAATAATTCTTCTTTACAGCCAGCCAATAGTCTCACAAATACATGTGACAAACTTCATACTTTTGATACAAGATCAAATTATTCATTTTCTCATTTATATACTGTGTTTCAGAGTCTCCCCAAAGTGTAGCATTTAATTCCGGGGTTGCCATATCCTGCAAGAAAAGTCACATTCCATGAAAAAAGAGCCCAAATAAAGCCAAGTCTTTAGAATAAGCGGACCTTGCAACTTTGTTGTCTTGCGCTTGCAAACATGCCGATTAAAAACAAGTAATAGGTATACATATGATGAGAAATCAGATAACTGGTATAAAATACAGCTCTCTTTACAGGATTTCTTAATGTGATTTTTTGATTGGAGCATGCTGTATACAAAATGGGTGAAATAATCAGAAAACTGCAGAAATCCGACTAAGATTGTATTAATTGCGTGTAAATGCACTTTTGAATATATACGGAATCATACATTGTCATTGTCTCAATCATTCTCTTGAATTTTGTATTTCTCCCTAGGAATGCCAGTGCTTAACATGCTCAACAAGGAAGAACAGTTACTTTCTTAATGGAACTAACTCTGTGCAGACACAATTAGCATTTAACTATAATTCACTAAGAATAATATACAACAATGCTTAGGAGTTTGTGTATCCATTACAGTTTTCTATATTTCTGTGTAGATATATTAACAATAATCTGATTATTTTCAACATTCGCCCTAATAGTAGATAATGAGAACCCAGTTAAGCAATTGGACAAATTTATATAATAGTTGGTCATTCTTTTATTGATGATAATGAAAACTAAAGATTTTGGATTCCAACAATGCATAGTCACACAGTTTGTTTACATAGAAATCATAGGAAATTTAGGAACATTGTTACTTCATCCAGTGTTTAAACCACAGTTTGCCAAGTGTTAATGGTCATGAGTGGGCCATTGAGAGAGCATTCAATGCTAGTAGGTGAATTAGCTGGTTTAATTTGCCCCAAGATTTAAATGAATGAATAGATGAGTGTGTAAAGCACTGCAGAAGATTGGCTCCTTATTCAGATCATGGTTTCACCCTGTATCTAGTGTTTTCTGGTACAAAAGTAGTCCTGATCAGGATAAAGCCCTTACTCAAGATGAAGCTGCTCATTCAGTTAGTCTGGTTTACCCAGCCTTTGTTGTTAGATTATAACTGTTTTGGTTTGAATTCACAATGTGTAGTCATGTATTTTCATAGAATTTCAACATCTGTTCTTCTGATGATCTGTTATGGATAAACAGGTTTCTCCTTTCTCTACACAGGGAAACATTGATATCCTTATTAGTGTTAATAGTGCTCTAAACAGGAGTACTTTTTGTAACTCTATAACAGACACAGTCCTTTGGTGAAAGTGCTATGTGTGAATCTCTGTCGTAATAAGGGTACAACATAGTGTTGGGTCTTTTCTTGCTCTCAGCATGGAAATAACTTTCTTCTCTCCCACAGTTCGGTAGTCTTTTAATCTGTTGCAGAATGTGAATAATCTGTTAATAACATCAGCCTGGTTTATGATTAACACAAACGCTAAAGTAATCTGGCTTAGAAAGAGCATGTGCCTTGGGGGCAGCTCTGAGTACAAAGATCACTGTGTCCTCAGGAGACACTGACCAAGTCCACACCTACACACACACACAAACACCCTGACCAGCATGAATCATCCGCTCTAATGGGAAAACTACAAATTGCACGTAGGAGGCCAGTGTCCCTATACACTTAGGCAAATTGAAAGGAAAACAAACCAGACATGTTGAACGCATTTTGCTGTTTATAGCTGTCAAAGGCTATTGTGCAAATCAGCACATGGGTCTTGTTTACTCAATATACACATTTTCTTATAGCTTATATACCCTTCTTCTGCTGCTTTTTTACTTAACATGGCTGCACTTCTTTTCTGTAGGGCACTAGCTCACCTGACTCTCTGCTTCTTTACCTCAGGTGAACACAGGGAGTTTGAGCATAAAAAGAATTTGTGCCAAGAGAAAGGACATAGTACGGGTAATGGGGAAATGAGAGATGAGAGTTCTTCCGGCGGCTGGTGGCCGTGTTCTGGTGTGGGTTTTTTTTTAGTCGAGTCAGGTCCAGCAGGAGTTTATTTCTAGTGCTGTGCTCCTGTTTTAGCTTGTCGAGAGGTGTGTCTCAGTGAGCGTCTCTGCTCTGACATCTGGTGTCCTGCCTGTGCCAGCACGACCTGACGGAACCGAGCGAACTGAGCACTGTGCCCAAACCAGCCAAAAACAAACACACACACACACACCTGACATGGGCGGCTAACATATGTCGCTTACCCCTCCTGTGCTGCCACAGCCCCTCGTTAATTAAGCGCTAGGAGAGCTGGTGAAACGTGCTCCCACACAACCTTTCGCACCCAGGAGTGATTGTGAAGTCTCAGGAAAGAGCATGTGCCCCATCACCTTTTGTCTACACCTTTCTTGCCTTCTCTCCACATGACTCCCTCACACTCCGCTTCAGCTCTGTTCCAGCTCGGGATGCTCAGAATCCATTCAGAATGCTTGCCTTCTTTTCTGCCACGCTACACGTCATGCTTGTTTGTTCAGAGGACAATTCCTCCACTGTGCCGGGTCCCAAATGGCAGTTTTAAGTGCGATTTCTCTGAAACTTTTTAACCAATAACACTTGAAATGAGTCTGTGCAAGGCAATCTGAGCTAATTATAGAGAGTCCCCACAAGTACAGAAACATTGAGATGACATACTGTTCATTCAGGATTACTTTAATTGGGCCAATTATTGTAATTTTGGTTGCAATTACAGTCTGAGATGAAAAGCCTTCCTCTGAAGCACATTTTGTTCGATTTTCATTATGTCTTTATTCTAATAAGGGTTTAAAGATCGCTTTTTAACCAAAGGGAGTCACTTCCTTTTTGTACGACCTTGAGCGAGAGTGTCTTTCTTTATCACTATCGCTTTGCTGTTTTTGTATTTTTCTCATGTTGTGTGTGTGTGTGTCTCAAACAAGTCCAAGATATTTTTCTGTATCGCTTTTCCAATAGATAGAGAATAGAGGAAACAGTGCCACCACTAAATTCTATCTTAGGCCATTTTTTAAAATAAAAGTAAACTTGTAGTTCATTTATTCATTCATTCATTCATTATCTTCCACTTATTCCGCACGGGGTCGCGGGCCAGCCGGTGCCCACCCGGCAACTCTGGGTCGCAAGGGCAGAAACAATCCTAGGAGGGACGCCAATCCATCGTAGGGCACACACACAGTCACACACTAAGGACTACGTTTAGAGACACGAATTTACAAAACATGCATGTTTTTGGACTGTGGGAGGAAACCGGAGTACCCGGAGTAAAGCCACGCAAGACCCAGATTGATCCACCCTGGGATAGAACCTGGGACCTTCTTTTCTGTAAGGCAAACCTGTAGTTTAGTAGTATCTTAATTTGAAAAGTTTGTAATCTGTAATGATTATTAAGTTGTTGAGCTGTCATCTCATTTCCCAAAAAGGATAGAGCTATATCTGATACTTTGTGACCTCTAGTTGGATAACATGGGTTTCTTTCAGTGGTTGAGAGTGAAACTTGCTGTTTAAGTTGAAGGAGCTGAAAGTAAATGTTATCTCATTTGGGACTGAACTATGATTTGAAATCATAGTAAGTTGAGTTTTCTCAAAACCAGGGTGTTAATACATACTGTTCATGTCATTAGCTTATATATGCTGCTCACAAAAATGAGGGGATATTTTAAAATGAAATATCCCATAATGTAATATCCCCTCATTTTAGTGAATATTGTATCATAGCATACCCTACCTTAAACATGCTTGAAATATTTACATTAAACTACATTTGGGCAAATGAGTATAACTAACTATAAAACTATAAAAAAGAAGCACATGAAGCTTATTATTATTAAAAAGTATTGTAATGTCATGTGATTGTAAGACAAAACAAAAACGATTATTGTCTTAACCACGGTTTTTCCTCTCATTTCTCTACTTCATGTATGAGTTCCCCATGTAGCACAGGAAAGTCCAGAAAAGTGTTGTACGGTGTATCACTTACCTGGCGGGAAAAATCGATATTCAAACTTGAGTACAGTTTCTGCTAGTTCAGTATTTCTGGTTATTATCAGATTCTTGCCATAAAATTAAAATATCCATTATGAAATGGTGAGTGCAATGTGAAAACACAAAGAAAATAATAGTTTATATTAATTATGCTTTAGTAGTACTCAGCTATGAAAAAACATGCTGGTTATAAGTATTGCTATAGACAGCAGATTGAACAAATGGTTATACATCAATCATCTTAATTTCCAATTTAAGTCTTACTGCTATGCATGCTACAGTCAGGTCGATCTTCTAATCTCACTTTGAATTTCTGTTTCTCTTCAGCAGTGATAGATATCTCTGGAGGCCACTCAGTAATGACCTTTATTTAATAGCTCAGACTTGGTGAAGTATTGGAATTAACTTGCTTGCTTGGTCAGTTTAACAAATGTCCCTTTGGAGTCATAAAATCTCACCTATGAATGGATGGCCTTCATGGCACTGCCTAATTAGATCACAACTCTGAAATGTCCTTGAGTGGTGTAATATGAATCCTGAATTAAGGTTTATATAGCTACTGTAATTGTTTGTAAATGAGTTTGATAGTTTAAGTAAAATTTCATAACCAGCTTATTAAGGGAGTTCTGTGTGCTCTTGTTTTATTGACCTGTCATTTTGCTTTAATATATTCTCCAGTATTATTTAGACTTGATCCAATTATGGTTAACATTCTGTCTGGTAAAAAAAAAAGGGTAAATGATTTATTCACAAAAGGGCGATTTGAAGAAATGGACAAATTAAAATGGATGGTGAAAAATGCAGATGGGTACGTACTGGGTATTGGTCATTTTCAGGAATCCACCTGAGCTGGAACCCCTTAAGATGTTCTTTATATTTCTCTGTACATAAGGAAGAACTGGAAACAAATTTCTTCAGACTGACGTGTCTTTGTACGCAATTGCAATTCAGGACTGCGGCCATGAACATGTTTGCTTTGCCTGATTGATTGAGTGCCTGGCACACCCCAGTGTGTGTGGATGGACGCCTACAGCATCGCATACTAGCCTTCCAAATTCTACCAAAGTCTCAATTTCTAGGATGCCACTGGCCTTTGCCAGTCACCTATAATGCATCGTCTAACCACTGTTTATGTGGTGGTACCACTGATTCGGCTAAAAACATAATTTAAATAGACATACAGAAATACCAAGATGCATTTATGTGTGCTGTTCCTGGCATGCTATCTCAAGAGAGGCTGGACATCAAGTGGCATGTTAATTGGTCACCCATAGGGGAAGAGAGTGGGAGAATTGTGGTCATTCCCATCTACTGCTGCGCTGTGGGACTTTTTCAGTAAGAGAAAGAGGGGACAAAATGATGACTCAGAGTGTCTGATTGATGAGCATTTGCAGAAAGCCCTCTCTCGGTTTAAAAAGGCGCTCGTCTCTGTGCTACTGATATGAGCTAGGCTGTGGCTCTGTTATGTGTATTTATTTCTGTCTCTGTTTTAAAAAAGAAAAAACTAATTTCGTTTTTTCACATGACGCAACTGATTCCATTGCTCCCATGAAAGCTGACTAATACAGCCTTTGTTTATTTGCCTATCTCTCCCAAAGCAAGAATATCAGTAATGTTGGAACAAATTACTTGATGTTAGGGCCAACTTGTCCTATCCATTTAGTGAAAAGATGCAGTCTTTTTAAGGCAATTGGCTTCGCTTTAGCAGATGCTGAGACAGTCATTTTGAACAATATGCCAGCAGCTTTTGAGGTTTGACAAAGGAGTCAGAAACAAAGCTGCTCAGCATAGCCTTTCCGATCCTGTCTGCAAAAACGAGCTTGTGAAAAAGAAAAGAGGCAAAACATATCGGTAGTGGGGGAAGCTTGCTCGGCATGAGTAACCTCCCATATGTCCTAAGTGGCTGACCAACAGACGTACCCCCCATGTGCCCTCTCTCATCATTCCTCACTTACACTGCTCTGGCTGCTGTCAGGTAAATCTGTTGAAATGAGAGCACCGTGGAGTGTTTATGGATGCTAAGACTGTTTTTCTCTGGGTGTTCTGCTTGGATGCAGTCATGCAGAGCATGTACTGGCTTTTCTCGCCATTCAGGGTTCAATTTAAGGCTTACATTTTACTACACTGCTCAGAGGGATATGAGGGGATATATCATTAGAAATATATACAGTCGATTCTGGTGTGTATATATACGATATATACAGTGGACCACCGGTTAATGAGACCAGCTTATTCGGTCCAAATCCTAAAGTACCGAAACAAATCCCATTAAATATGTGTAATGTTATTCGCTTATTTGGACCAAAATTCCGCTTAATCGGACCAAAGCACATGTACAGTATGTAATATCCGTGAAGAAACTCTTTGTCTCTGGCATCACTACCCGAAAACTCCCGAGTTTCTCCCCAGCCCTCTACTGCCACCTACAGGTCTTTGCCTAACATTTCCATTTAGTACAAAAAAAGAAGCCACAAGTCGCCACTTATCCAGTGAGATTTGACGCGCTTTTGCAGTGGCTAAGTTCTTCACACGTTTAGTAAGAACTTGTTTTTTACAGTATTATCCTTTGCATGCTGAGTACCTATACATTGTGTTGTAGATCGTTTCGAAAAATTTGTTTGCAAATTAATTTTTCAATGAACAAAGTTGGTAAGCAACAGTAGTTCTTGTTTGTATGTTCACTATACGTGTAAATCACTCAATAAAGGTTTAATAAACATTTAATATGTTACATAGCACGTCCCGCCTTGTAGCATGTTCGTTTAATCGGACCAGTCGGTTATTAGGACCAAAACGATCACGTCTCGATGTGATCCTGGTGACAATATGACCGTGAAATACCACTGTCTACCGCTGTTTTTCTCTACTTGATTTTTCTACTTGATTTTTTTAAAAGCATGCAATCAACTACCACCATTATAGCTTTTGTTGTAAACCTTATTCTAATGAGCACCTTTAATATGGTCGGTACGCAGAGCAAAGAGTAAGGTCTGTTCTTTAATCAGGAAAAACATTGCGATCTGTGTTGCACATGGACACTTTTAGGTGTCACATTTTTTTCTGCCCAAATTTGTAGTCTGCTTAGAAGGTGAGGCTTTTGACTTTTGAAAAGTTTTTTTTTTAAGTCCACTCATTCTCTCTTGTTTGTGTGCAGCCAGCAAAATAGTTCTTGTTCTAAATTTGAACAGACATGGATTTGATGACTGTGAAATGAAATGAGTGCAAAAGAAGAATAAATCCATTAGTAAATGCAGAACCACAGTGTTGTGAATTTACTGCATGGAGTGATGTGTATAACAGCTTAACCCTTTGATGACTAAGGGACGTATTTGTCCCATACCTTTAAATGGACACCAAATGCAGTCAAATTTGTATGAAACCACTCAGTATGTCTCTGACTTTATATAAATAAAGATTGAGAGGAATTTTGTTTTAATATTATAAATTGTACGCGTACAATCCTTCTTATCCTAAAAGGGTTCAACTGCTGTGTAGATGGTAGGGTTCCGCTGGTGTTTCCGGGTGTATCCCTGATGTATCCCTGATGTATTTTTGTGTCCCTTGCATACAATTGTCTGTGAAAATACCCATTCTATTTACATTACATGTGATTATGATCACGTCCAGTCAATGAGTATTTTGTTCGATGAACTGTTTTAGTGAATGTAATGCAGCTGTGAACCATATTTGTGTTTATTATTGAGACTTTGCTTCACACACACACACACACACACACACACACATCTGATAGAGCATAAGCCTGCTTCTGTTTAATTTGTTTGGACAAAGACTTGACTTGATGTTCATCCGGGTGAAGTTATTGCGCAATAAAAAGCTATTAGCCCAGTTTGTTTGGTCTCCTGATTTCCTGTCCCTTTACTTCTGGTGTCATCCAGAAACATTTTGTGTTTTTGACAAGTTTGTGGCCGTTTCGCACACTGAATTACCAGCTTGCAAAGTTTTCAGAGGGTTCTGACCTTTAATTGTTTGTGTTTTCTGCAGTGGCCACAGTTCCTCGTCATCAGAGCTCCCTGCACACAATGCCAACAAATCCAGTGCGAAAGCTCTCTATGGTAAGTCTCCTTTCTTATGTTACCTTTCTTCCTCACACTGAACGAGCTGAATCAGTGGCACTGGGTAACTGGCACCAACTTGAGACAAAGCAATGCCTCCAAGACTGCAATTTGCTTCAATTAGGCATTATGCTTTTATTACAAACCTAAAATGCAGCATACAGAAAAAGGTCTGCAAGCTTTTTTAGATTGTTCAGGATAGGGAGTTATGCTTTTTTTTCCCCCTTTTTGTTATGTTTTACAATTAGTTTGAATTGGTTCCTCTGGGGTTACAAGCTGAACAAACAAAAGCATGGCACCAAAACAGCTAGAGCGTGATGATCCTCTACCATGCTTCACAATAGGGATTTTTCTGGTGCAAAGCAAAGTTTTTGGATATTATTGTTACACCATTTAGCAGACACCCTTATACAGAGCGATTTACAACTCATGTGTATATATATGTGTTGTGTGGGGTGTGTGTGTGTGGGGTGTGTGGGGTGTGTGTGTGTGGGGTGTGTGTGGGGTGTGTGTATTCAATTCAATTTCATTTATATGGCGCTTTTTACAACGTAGCATTGTCTCAAAGCAGCTTTACAATATTATATTATCTTAAAAGACCAATCCCAAGTTGAACAAGCCTAGGGCGACAGTGGAAAGGAAAAACTCCCTGACAGTAGTAGGAAGAAACCTCGGGAGAACCAAGACTCAACAGGGGACCCGTCCTCTATGGGTGGCCTAGATGTTAATTAAATAAATATTAAAAGTATATTAAATTATAGCAAAATTAGGTAAATAATTTAAATCAATAACAAATTACTAATAAAATTTAAATTAGTAATAAAATAAATAAAGTAAATTATAAAACAAAATAGATTATAAAATGAGTTCTTTGGGAGGTCCTTGGAGGCACATCGTCTCCTAATGTCAAACCGATGGAGGGAGTTACTGCACTGTGGTGGGATCGGCCTCCGCCGATGGAGACCAGCAGAGCGATGCCGAGCCGGAAGAACATCCAAGTGCGGGGTGCCGGAACCGGCACCGGAACATCTGAGAGAAAAGAGAAAATGTAGTTATTGATGGGTTATGAGCACAGAGTCTATTATCCATTACTGATGCCTTGTGCAGCATGAAAACTATCTAACTAACATTATATGCATTAATGGAGCTGTATTGTACAGATGCTCCCTGTTTACAATTGGGATATGTTTCGACACATCATCTCATGGTAAATGTATCGTTAACCAAGGAGTTTAATATACTCTATACTATACAGTAGCCATTTACTCGATTAAAAACATTTATTGGTAAACTGCTCAGGCTGAATGTTAGTTTTTTCTTTCGGTTGGCTGACATTACTAACCATTTTTCTTCTTAGATTTGTTTTCTATCAGGACAGTAGTTTACACCTTTATATGAAATCATCTGCTTCTTGGCAAATTGGAACTGACAATGTATTAACTCATTTGTTTCTTAACACAATTATTTAAACACATGTAAAGGCCAGTCCATTGCAGGGCACATGTTCACATGCTCACTCATCCACACTGGGATTCTTTGGAGATCTTTGGTGATTCCCATGAGCCATGACGCAACAGAGCTAAGCAGTATGCCAATGCTAAACTATTGGCACAAACTACATAATCTTTTGCCCTTTTAAAGCAAAGAAAAGCTTGTTTTATCAATTTACAATTTATACTGCTCACAAAAATTTGGGAATACTTCAAAATGAAATATCCCCTAATAAAATATCCCCATTTTTGAGACTTAAGATATAACACTTTAATATAATGTAATGTTGTAAGTCTAAAACTTCTATAAGAGTGCAAATTTGCCCTTACAATAGCTCAACATGCAGCCATTAATGTCTAAACCACTGGCAACAAAAGTGAGTACACCCCTAAGTGAAAATGATCAAATTGTGCCCAAGGTGTCAGTATTTTGTGTGGCCACCTTGCACTCCTTCACAGATGTCCAATAATGTTTAGGTCTGGAGACATGCTTGACTTTACCCTCAGTTTCTTTAGCAAGGCAGTGATAATCTTGGAGGTGTGTTTGGGGTCGTTATCATGTTGGATTACTGCCCTGGGGCCCAGTTGCTGAAGCGAGGGGATCGTGCTGTGCTTCAGTATTTCACAGTACATGTTGACATTCATGGTTCCCTCAATGAACTGTAGCTCTCCACAGCCAGCAGCACTCATACAGGCCTAAATCATGTCATTCCCACCACCTTTCCTAACTGTAGGCAGGACACACTAGTCTTTGTACTCTTCACCTGGTTGATGCCACACGCTTAACACCACCTGGACCAAATAAGTTTATATTGGTCCCATCAGACCACAGGAGATGGTTCCAATAATCCATGCCACATGCCATGCCATGGTCATCTTTAGAAGAGGCATCCTTCTGGGACAACAGCCATGTAGACCAGTTTTGATACAGTGTGCAGCATATGATCTGAACCCTCCTTAAACCTCTGCAGCAATGCTGGCAGCATTCCTACGTTTATTTTCAAAAACCAACCTCTAAATATGATTTTGTGCATGTGCACTCAACTTCTTTGGTCAACAATGGTGAGGCCTGTTCTGAGTGGATCCTGTCCTGTTAAACCCCAGCATGGTCTTGGCCACCGCGCTGCAGCTCACTTTCGGTGTGTTGGTAATCGTCTTATTCCCTAGACCACCTTTATGTAGAGTAACATTTTTTTTTAGATCCTCAGAGGTGACATGTTGAACTATCAGTGACCAGTATGAGTGTGTGAGAGCAATAACACCAAATTTACTACCTGAGACCTTGGAACACTAACGAGTCACTGGATATCAGGGAGGGAAAATGGCTAATTGGGTACAGTTTGGGTATTTTCACTTAGGGGTGTATTTTTGTTGCCAGAGGTTTAGATATTAATGGCTGTGTGTTGCACAAAAACCCTACTTTATGTTGTGGGTGTCAGATTTTCAGTGTTGTTTCATGAAAAGATACTAAAATAGGGGTGTACTCACTTTGGTGAGGTACTGTACGTGGCTGAAAATGATTAAAGGTTCATTCTTCTGTAGCTAAGATTTGAAATTAAAAATCCATTTTTATGTACTATGTCGTATTCAACAAGTACTATAATGTCACAATAATGAGGGGATATTTCAATATGGGATACTAGCGTTTTGTAATTTCCCCTATTTTCTGCGAGTAGTATGTTCCGATTTCAACTTGCAAACGCAAAAAAAACCAAAAAAAAACAGAACTAGTGTCTCCCGTGACAGACGGATTATTCGCACACAGTTCTTAGCTGTTCTGTTTCTCCACAAATTCCAGACAGTCTGGATAACAAATTCCTCCTCTGGAAGGTTTTGTACGATTCTACTGATATGTTTAGATGATCAAAAATGCAGGAGACCTGGAATAAAACCTGCGTGGAATAGTCTGCAAGGTGTCCAAATTCCACAATTCTATAAATACAGTAAGGGGTGACACTATGTACATGAAGGGGCTTTATCTTAAGAACACTTTGTTATATCGTTTTGGCTTTAACTCTGCAGAACATGAGCTCAAGATCGTTCTCTTAACTGGCACTTCTTAACTCTTGCTTTCCCGGTGACGTTCCCCTGGCAGAGCGACGCCTCGTGGATCTCTTTAGGAGTCTTCGGATGACTTCTGTGATGGAGGAAAAATAGGAATGTTGTTTTTAAAGCAATAAGCGGTAAATCGGCGGTATTCAGTAGCTTCGACGTAGGCATTACAGGAAACGCAGCTTCATAACTCAAGCCTCAACCTGCCATCATAGCAGGGTGACTCAGCTCCAGGAACCAGTTCACTATGGAACGAGCGACACTCTGGTACGATCCCTACTTCTGGCAGGTTGAGGCTTTAGTGCTTTTTGGAATGGCAGCTGAGTCTAATGGTTTAAAAGGACTGTGTTTATTTGGGGTTAAGGTGTAAAGGGGATCTTTGTATTTGCCAGAGGTGGAGACTGAACTCATTTTGTTCCCAGTGCTGATGAGTAACTTTAGTTTAGTCCCCACCTCTGGCAGGTTTAGGGGCGTTTTGTTGGGTTGGGCTATCTCTGTGTCACCAGAAGTGCAGGCTGTACCTTGTGTCAGACCTTATCCAGAGGAAACAAAAATCAAAAAGGAGATCTCCTTAATATCGCTGTAGTTTCTCCTAGACAACAATGAGTTCAGATGGAAAGCAAACCAGTAAGTCTTCTGCTTCTTAAATGTGTCTCCTGAGATAAAGGCCTCAGTCATCTCACATATATCTCCTCTTGGGATTTAGTACAGATCTCAGTAAAGTCTCATATTATGCTCAGATTTGCCAAAATAACACACATTTACTAAAGATGAGTCAAAGATTTTTCAGTTTGAGCTATTTAGCAAGGAATACAGTCGATTCCGGTTAATGGGACCACATCGGGACGTGATCGTTTTGGTCCTAATAACCGGCTGGTCCGATTAA
>JAUZSU010161176.1:0-13814 GCA_034780255.1 Parotocinclus maculicauda | reverse complement strand
AGAACTGTCCGTCGGGATCCACAGGGTCAATATACACGGCCGGGCTGCTATAGCCAAACCTTTGTCTAAAACCAGGTATTTCAGTTTCATTGTCTAACCCCTGTAAATATAAAGGGTATTTTCTCAAGAAAACGGTGTGCATATTGTACACAATTGCCTCAGAGATTCCAAAAACATGAGTAAAACACTATTCTATACAGTTTTTGAAACCTAAACTGTTACATATCCCTCTAGTACATGCATAACACTTCTTCAGTTACTGATGAATTTTCTCATCTTTTTCAATTCTTGGACTTCACTGTCAAACTGTTTAAATAACTGATGATGTGTAGAACCTAAATCTAAATGTGTACAGTGAAATATAAACATAAATAAACATTCCTCGCTCATAACCAAGGCAGAATAAATGAAAATTACAAAATAGAAATAAAACATGAAAACTATGGCAGTTTAAATGCACAGGCTAAGGCGCAACATCTTCCGATAGGAGACAGATTTTTATTTCGTATTGTAACTTTTTATACTTGTGAAGACCTTTAAGCAAACGGATGTTGATAGAATGGTCATTAAACTGCACTTACCTTTTATACTATGTTTTAATACTTTGTATACTTTCACTGGTCCTATGAGGTGGTGACAATGACTACGTTCAGTGGCTGGCACATTCAGATGATGTCAGCGACCCGAATGATGGCTGTATGCTGGGATATAAGGAGCGTTTTCTGCGACTCAAAAAGGACTCTGTGTGCTGGAATGGACGTGATTATGTTATCAACAAGCAGCCTACACCATGTTCCTGCACACCAGATGACTACCTGTGGTTAGTATAAAGACTTGAATTAAAATCGCTAAATGGCAACATTTACCAGGCTGTATTGCTTTTGGCCTTCAGAATGTCCAATCAGTCATCTCAGCCTATTTCTGGACTTGGGTCAGTATTTATCAAGCCTCTTAGAGTTGTACGTAGTAGTAAAAGTTTCCTATAGCATGAGATGGCTTATTGCTCACCCCATATTTAGGTGAGGTCAGCATGTGTTTCAGAGTAGTCATGGGTCAGACACACTTTAAAGACAACTTGGCTTTCAGTGGTCTGTCAGAAAACAAAGTATTTCATACAACTACCAAAAGTAAACTGAAAGAAACTGCATTAGAAAAAAAACATGGCTTGGTTTCTAATTGCACAAGCTTAATAGGTGCAGATATAATACCATTTTTATTTTTGTTATCTGTTAAATATATAGTAACGAAGAAATAGAATTATAAAACACAAAATTAGTAAAACATAATACACATGTAAATGTTCTACAAGCAGGTCGAAATGCAGTGGGGGTGGTGCAGTGCTTGCGGTACAGTTTCAAACTAGTAGTAGTAATTTGTATTGTAATTGGCATATTGGTAAGATCACACCTTTGAGTGTTTTATTTAGGGTGCTCCTGTTCAAAGTCAAAATCTTTTGTTTGAGTAAAAAGGTGTCTGAAGTCTGAAATTCTGCTATATAGTTCTTAATTATTATTTTTACTTCTTCGTTTAAGTTAGTGTTTCTCATGCATTACTGAATTTAGTTTCCTGGGAGCCAAGGCTACAAAGAACAGCAGAACAACTTACATGGTGAACTATTAACATTTGCTATGAAATGCCTCTACTGTTCTAATAAATATATTTCCCTTCACAGTAATTTACTCCAAAGAAGGGTTCTAAGAAAATCACCTGTTGGGAAAACAGTTTAATATCGTACTAAAAAAATGAGTCAAATCCAACCTTTAATTGAAGTTTACAGATTACATTTTATTTGTTTTTCTGGTTTATTTGAATAAAAATCCAAGTCAAGATAATTGCTCAGCTTTAGAGTTTTCTAAGTGGGTCAGTTTTAGACCCGTTTGGTTTTTGTTAGACTGGTTCGGTTTTGTGATGTTCATATGCAGAAATGCTTTGTACCCTAATGTTAGGTGATGCCTCTCCTAGGTCCTATTTTGAGCCGTGACACAATTTTATGATAAACTTATGAACTTATTTTATATTGAATACCTGTTAGTGTAGATTTTAGCAATGATTAAAGTCTTTTTCCCTCCACAGTGACTTTGGTTACTACCGGAAGGAAAACAGCTCAGAGTGTTTGGAGCAGGCTGAACTTAAAGGACATGATCTGGAGATCTGCATTCATGGCAAGAAAGAACACCTACAGACTAATGGGTATAAAATGTTCCCTTACTGTTTGTCTTTGCTTTACAATGGGAAGAAATGTTTAAAATTGACATTAACATAAAGATGTGATGTACAGAACAGGGCAAATTTTTATGGGGGTGAGGAGTGATCTTACAGAATTGTTTTGCTCCTTCTTGCAATTAAAACAATTGTGATTAGTATTATTTGTTTTTAATTTAGTAATGAAACATTATGAATAACATATAAGTTAAGTCCCCATTTAGGATTACGTGTATTTAAGTATTAAATAAGAATTGTCTTAAAAATTAAATAAAAAAAATTATAGTGCATTTGGAAATTGAATTGGAAAAAAAACCCAATTTAAGCAATTTCACGTTTTGTTATAAAAATAAAGTCTTGTTCTGAAATAAAAAACCACCCCCCATTATGCACTCAATACCTCGTAATGAGAAAGTGGAAACATAATATTAGAAATTTGTGCATATTTATTAAAAAGGAAAAACGAAAATAAGTTTTCGGGCCCTTTTCTTATTCCACTTGAAGTAGCTAGCTCTGGGGGTTTCCATTCTGTTGATCTTGTTTTCATCAGACCAGAGAATCTTGTTTCTCACAGTCTACGAGTGTTTTAGGTGTTTTTTTTGGTAAACTCTGGGCAAGCATTTGTATGTTTGTTTATTTATTTACTTTTTACTGAGAGGAAGTTTCTGTATGGCCACTCTGCCATGTAGCCCAGATTGGTGGAGTGCAGCAGTGATGGTTGAACTTCTGGCGGTTTCTTCCATCTACATCTCTTCCATATGCCATCTCTGTAGCTCAGCCAGAGTGATCATTGGGTTCTTGTTCACATTTCTTACCAAGGCTTTTGCCTCCGAATTACTTTGTTTGGTGGGTGGCCAGCTCTACGAAAAGTCCTGGTTGCTCCAAACTTCTTCCATGTAAGAGTTATGGAGACTATGCTTTTAACTTTCAGTGCAGCAGATTTTTTTGTAGTCTTCTTTGGATCTGTGCCTCTACGCTATCCTGTTTCTGAGCTCTACAGGCAGTGCTTTTCCTTCTTGTTGCGTGTGTCTTTCCAATCAACTCATGTCTAATCAACTGACTTTACCACAGATGAACTCCAATCAAGGTGTAGAAACATCTTAAATATGATCAAGAAAAATGGAAGGCCCCAGAGCTAAAAAATATAGATGTCATAGCACAGGGTCTGAATAGTTATGTCCATGCAAAATTTTATTTTTTCCTATTTAAAACATTTGCAAAATATTTTAAAATTCTGTTTTGTCTTGTGTGTCTGTCTTGTGGGGTATAAAGTGCAGATTGATGAGGGAAAACTTAAAAAAAATATTTTAGTACAAGGCCACAGCCTAAAAAATGTGAGAAAATTGAAAGGCATGAGGATCTTCTAAATGCATCGTGTATATATACTGCTCACAAACATTAGGAGATACTTCAAAATGAAACGTACAATAATAAAATAGCCCCAAAATTTTGTGAGTAGTGTATATAGTCATTATACTATTGCTACAACAATTCAGGTACCTAACTTAACTAATATAAAGGTCACCCAAGATTTTTCATAGTAAAGTTGTTTTCCGCATAGGTTGTATTTTATTTAGAAAAAATGCGTGTACAAATCAATAATTTGACAGTGTGTCTCCAAAATATTGCTTAAGAGTGTATTCCATTACAATCTGTGTGATTGTGAGTTTATATGCTAAATGACAAACAAATCTGTCTTATATCTCACGTTCTTTCCAAACACATTATTCTGTCTAAATGTATTATTGTGTCAATTTTCGTCTTTTGGAGCAATAATCATCATGTGGAGCATCATCTGAAACAATGCAGACAAAAACCAGCATGAAAACAGAACAAAGTCTAATTGTGTTGTAATTATAACCATTTCCTACACCCAGGTATCGTAAAATTCCAGGCGATAAATGTGAAGGAGGAAAACAACCTGACAGAAAAGTGATTGATCTGAGCAAAAAGTGTATCAGCAATCTACTGGACCCACAACTACAGGTGAGCAAAGAAATGCAATCATGTCATGAAGTAAAATGGTTGTGTTTAATTCATAAATGAAAGCACATACACTTTCTACACTTTCTGTATATGCTGTAACTACTTTTGTGCTTTATTCTGTCAGACACAGAACAATGAGAATCCTTCCCACTCTGCTTTAATTATTGTGGTGGTCATAATCGTACTGCTTATCAGCTGTGTCGCAGGAGTACTGTTTGTAAAGAAGTACGTTTGTGGTGGAAGGTCTGTTACCTCTTATTTAATTTGGTATCTTCCTTTAATCTTTATTATTGCTCATTAATAGTTCAATAAATTGAAGGAGTAATTATATTTTTGTCATGATTGTCAGGTTCCTTGTGCATAGGTACTCTGTTCTGGTGCACAATGCAGAGGCTAATGGCATTGATGGTGTGGATGAGCCTTTAGATACCAATGTGGCTTCCCAACCAAAGAGCTTCCACGATGACTCTGATGAGGTAATGTAAAGTGTATGAAATGAAAATATTTTTAGGGCTGGTACCACATGTAGTTTTACCTGTCATTATCGGTAATGGTCGTTAACTTGCAAAAGTGCAAGTGTTGCAGAGTAGTGCCTGCTATCAGATGTGGAAAATGTTGCTGTTTTTGAGAAATAGTTCCAAACTCATTTTACTTCCATCATGCAATATCATTTGATTTTGCATAATCATCTTGGAGAGAAATTTTATCCACACTGAGGTCCTTTTATTAAAATAGCATAAAGAAAATAATTTCAATAGCACAATAAATAGCATAACATAGCACATAGCTGACCAGAATGATTGACCTTAAGTGGTGCTTACCCGCGGTGTTAACCCATTTTTGTGCGTGCGTGCGTGCGTGTATGTGTGTATATATATATATTTGATCTCATACATCCATGATCTCTATAATACCACAATAGATCTTTATGAAATGTCTTTTATTATTTATTCCCCAACTCAAAATGTTTATATACTAATTAACTACAAACAATATTGGGGTTTATTGGAGTGTGCAATTCATAAAGGAGACACTTATTGTGTTTTGTAACAATACATAACATGAAGTTCTCCTTTTCCTGTAGGACCTCCTGGAATAAAAGTGACTTTTCAGTACCAGCAGGGACTATAAGCTCTTGGTCGCCTGTATTGCCTCAGGCATCTTTGCTGCTGTTTCTATTCCTGCTCTAAATCACAAGCCAGTCTCCAATCTCTTCAGGCCTTACCTATCTCAAATCCAGTTCCTCTTGCTCTAGATAGGGTGAAAAGCAATTTGCTGTTCTTTTTACAGTGGTACTTCATGAATGTAGCTGTTATAGAAATGGGCAGAATCAGACTAATGAGGGTTAGCAGTGAATGACTAAATTCCTAGAGCTTAAAAACGTCTTTCCTGGGGAGCAGGGCATGTATATTGGTTACTCAAGAGGGTTAAAATGTCCACTGGGTTACACGTCAAGGGACAAAATTATTCATTTTATTAAAACATTTATATGTACGTCAGAATCAGTGTGGCTGAGTTTAGCACAGCGATACCAGTAACCATATCGCATCTATATTTTTCAATATACAGAGTCTTAGTTTTAGTATAATTTGGTCAGAAATATAACAGAATGTACATATTTTAGGACTCGAGTCCTGCAGAAGCAATAAGTACACAAATATAGTGCATCTTCATGTATAAGCATTCACATGGGTCATAGTTTCTCAATTTTACAAATTAAGGAAGGAACCGTTTTCTTTAATATTGTTACAATGCTATTGTGTAAACACCCTTAGTGGATATGTACACTGTCATTTTTAAGGTAAGTTATTTTACACGGTTAAAACGAAGTTGAAATGAAGATGTAATGCAAAGCTGTGGCTGCATCTGTATTTGTGCAGAGATTTTACACCGTTATTTTTATAGAAAGCACTGTGGTTATCTTCAGATATGTTCCTCGGTTTTTGCACTGCAAAACAGAACAACTGTAAGGCCTCCTCTGTTCTGTTCAGAACCACTGTAGCTATGAGCGGATAGTTAAGCACAAAAGCACAACCTTTCTACACTGTAATCTTAAGTGGAATATTCTTTAATAGTAAGATATCAGGGTAACAGAAATTCAGCATTTTCCATTGGATTTTGATGTCTAACTTTTGTATTTTGCGTTTGTTTGCTCAGGGTAAATTCACCAACTACACTGCTTACAAAAATTTGAGGATATTCCATTATGGGATATTTCATTTTAAAATAGCCCATATTTTTGTAAGCAGTATAAAAAGTATCATTATTAGAGTGTGAGATTTGTAGATCTGCCCAATCGCAGTTTTAGAATTAGGAAGGAATTTGCTGTAAAATCCACGCACATCACTTCAGCCTTTTCTGTTTTCCACACATTTGACTATAAAATGCAATCAAATATCTGTGATATAGTTGTAGGATTTTAATTGTTTATTTCTCATCAGATCAAACTTTGATAATTGTATGTTGGCTTTGAAATTCCCACAGTGCTTCAAAATGTAGTATAATAATTTATACATTAAAAAAACATTTTTCCTTTCATGTCATTCATACCTAAACATTTGACTGGGCTTATAATAACAGAAGTAATAACAAACCAACAGTAATATATTCATTCCTTGAAGGTACATGCATATTTACAACAAATCATACTTTCATCTAGTTAAACATAACCAAAGGCAGATTTTCTTTTTAAACATGTATTTGCTAACTAGAAATGTTAGAAATGATTAACCCCCCACTTAACTAAATTGCTTAACTAAACTGCGTAAATACTGAAGGACCATCTCACACGTATGAGCTGTCCTACTACAAGTCTTGGGCTTTTACCAGATTTAGAGGTTAATTTTTACATTAAGAAATGCTCACAAAACTTATCTTTTCAGACTGCTCTACTTTGGTGCATCTCATTTGGGTTGCACTCCTAAAGCTTAAGATGATTGCGATATAATGTCAACTACATGGCTCTTCTACATAAAAAAAACAAAACACATTCCCTGTCTTTGATAATCAAATGTACATATTGGTACATATTTAGCAGGCTCTGTAAATATAGTATTTTACCCCTGTATGCCATTGTTCCTATGTATATTTGCTAAAAGAAATCTTACAAATAAATTGACTTATCCTTCTGTCATTTGGTTTTGTTTCTTCACCAGTTATGTATCAAAAGCTCTTCCTGTTAAAACCCTGTTATGTGAATGTTCCTTATTCTGGGAAAAACACTCATTGACAAAAAAATTCAAAAGATCAAATGAAACTTTTGATCAAAGTAGAAGAAGGCTGTAGTAAACTGTAAGGTGGCCTCTAGCCTGGAAACGACATTTCTGGGAATCCTTTGCTGCATGTGGGAGAGAATCATCGTGCTTTAAAATATCAGTTGGTAGCCCTGCCATAAGAGGTAGAGCATATTAAGTTGTTAGTGCCCCTCATATCACTAATAGGAGTAACTGACTGTTGTATGTGATGCTTCCCCAGATCATCACAACAGCAGGCAGGATTGAAGTGCTTACTATGATACCGCTATTCTCCACAAATGTTGTCGGATTCCAAACATAACCTGGATTAGTCCATAAAGACAATATGGTTGCAAAGAAAGGTAATGAGGGATAGTTGTCAGTGGTAGGACATTTAATTGGTGCACGACAACAAATTTCCTCCTGCTAAGCCGCTAGAAATGGTCCAGGCAGAGACAGTGTAGGGGTGGGTAGTAAACGTGCCTGTGAAACCCTTCTGATGCAATGCTTTGACAACTGACATTTCCTTGGAGGTATTCATGGTTAACAGAAGAAAACTTAAAAGCACCACAACTCTTAACCAGCAACCAGTCTGCTATTCTAATTAGCTGTCTTGTCCTCATTAACCTCTTCTCCTGAGAACAAGATCACTGAAATGATGTTAGCAGGTCATTTTGTTTGGTTGAAATGCAGTGGCTTTAATGCAGTAATTTCTGGAGGTCATTTTCATGGCAGGGAATGGTGTGGTAATTGCAATTCATCTAAGCACTTCCCACAATCTAGAATTAATACAAATTGGCACCATCAAACCTGTTTGTGCCATTCTCACAACTTTTGGCCACAACTATACACTGTGGTGGTTTAATTAAAAAGATAAGCCTACATAGCCCAAAATCAAGTAACAATTTGGGCAAATTGACCACTGCATGCAGCGCTATAGTAAAATAAGTTTTTTGTTTTGTTTTTTACATATTTTTTATTTTTAATAGTGTAAAAAAACTGGAACTTAATGATGGTCAATGTTGCTATTACATAAGTCACTGTATTGGAAACACTGTAGCTATTTCATTAAAGCCAGAACACTACAGCACCCCATATAGCATTGCTAAGTACAGGTATATATTGTGTTGAGACAACATCCAAATCACATACCATGTGTTTTATTGTGTATTGTTGACATTTAGCAATGCATACCTAAAATAAAATAAACTCTCTGAGGAAGTGACTCAGATTCTGTACAGGAAGTTACCTTCACTGTCAAAAAAGTTCCTTCCTTTCTGCTCCACTGGACTGGGCTTTTCATAAAGTGTGTTGATAATTTTGTCAAGTTCTTCCTCTTCTAGAACCACTCCATCCCACTCTTCTTCCTTCTCCATCTCTAATCTATCCATGAGCTCTTGGTTCTCATCAGACAGCTCAGTCTGCGACAGTAATGTGCTCTGAGCTACAGGTGACACCTGAGCTATCCTTCTTGGTACGGATGTAACACTACCACCTAAGGCAACCAGTCCTTTCTCACACTCAACAGGGGCCAGGGCTACACTGGTCAGGGTCGTGATTATACCCGTGTTCCCAGAGGAAATCATGGCATTATCAGCGCTGACAGGCATGGGCAGTCTTGACAGGCCTTTTTGTGATGAGGCCGTTTCACCCTTCCCAAGGGAAAGCGGTCTAACTGTGGCTAACACTTTTGAATCTTGTTTAAGTAGTCTCTCTTGAGGTGGGATGAACTTGCTGCGGAGAACTCTGGCAATGACATCAATGCTAACGGAGAAACCCTCGGCTAATCGCTCCAAAGTCCATTCTTTTGGTGACTCCTGCTTTAGGAATCTAAAAAGAAATTAACTTGGGTTAGTTATACAAAGATGCATTTTCAAAAAGTTCAACTTTACTGTTGGTCATTTTTTTTCATTCCATTTTAGTGTGATGATCTGTTGTTTAAACAGTTGTCAGTGTACAAGTAAGTGTAAAAATAGTGTCTTATGTCTGGACCAATCACTGTGTACTTGGATCAGTAGGTCTGGACTACTCACTGAATAGTTAAGTAAACCAGGGTTCATATGTGCTACGAAAAGTCCCTGACTTGAAGTAGATGCTAAATAAGTCCATATACACATTGTTCTTTGAAGTACAATCGTCCCCAGTTCCACCAGTGCACATGGTTAAGAACTATGAAAGTTCCTCTTGCCTTTTGTAATACACTACAAACCAGTCTGAGATTATTTGAACTTTGTGTGCTGGAAGTAGATATCTGGGGCATTGGATAAGGAGGTGTTTTATTACAATACTCAGATACTGTTTTACTGGTGTTAAGGAGCCACCAAGAAAAATGATATTCCCCACACCATTACACCACCACCACCTCCAGCCTGAACCATTGATACAAGGCAGGACAGAGCCATGTACCATATTCATGTTGTTTAAGCCAAATTCTGATAACAAACCATCAAAAATTAAATCGTCAGAGCAGGCAACTTTTTTTTTTTAATGTTCTATTGTCCAATTTTGGTGAGTCCATGTCAATTGTATCCTCAGTTGCCTGTTTTTAGCTGACAGGACCCAAAGTGGTCTACTGCTGCAGGAGCCTTTCTGCTTTATGGTTGACATGCTATATGTTTAGAGATGCTCTTTTGCATACTTTGTTTATAACGAGTGGTTATCGGAGTTACTGTTACCTTTCTACTAACCTGACCAACCAGTCTGGCCATTCTCCTCTGACCTCAACAGGGCATTTCTGTCCAGATAATATTTTCTCTATTTTGACCATTCTTTGTGAAAAACAGTAGATCGGTAGTTTTTGAAATACTCAGTATTTAGACCAGTCTGTCTAGCACAAACAATTATGCCACATTCAAAGTTTAATCACCTTTCTTCCCCATTTACGTGCTCTGTTTAAACTCAGCAGGTCATCTGCATGCGTAAATGCACTGAGATTGTGCCATGTGATTGGCTGGTTAGTAAACATGTACTGAAGGGTGTGTGTGAGTGAGTGAGTGAGTGAGTGAGTGAGTGAGTGAGAGAACGAGAGAGAACGAGAGAGAACGAGAGAGAACGAAAGAAAGACACTCAGGTTAAGAAGAGGCCTAATAAATCATACAGCTTTAAGGTGAAACAAGATCTTACCCTTCTAAAGTGGTTAAAAAAGAGAGGAAAATCCATGTGGCTCTCAATGTTGATTCCCTGCTAACTTACTGATAGCTTTTAGCAAAGATGCATAAATTCGTCTGTAGTTTACTGCTCATAAACATTATAATAATAATAATAATCACCTAATAAAACATCCCATAATTTTGTGATAAGTGTAGTACTGGTGCACTACCTGATCTGCTGAATAGCATCCCATGTTAATCTTCGCTCTGTGGATCCACTGCTGCTCATCTGCCGCCGGATCTTGTGAAATTTAGCAGCTTTCTCCTTTTTCTTTGCCTCTCTGCGGAGACAGCATGCACCACATCATTGAGAGTAAAAATAAGGAAATGTCTGTATACTTAGGGCTGCAGAACTTACTTTAGAAGCATCTCTAGATGTGATTCCACTTCATCCATGTCAGGGTCATTCTCATATATGTTGTTCTGCTCTGTCCTTCTTTCCTGATGAGAACGGCTCCTTGTAGCAGAGCCCATACATGTCCTGGCATCACACCTGAAATGGCGACAAGCTGGAAATGGAACAAAAGCCAGCTTTACCGCCACAGAGCAAGCCAATCTCACTGACGTGAACATGGTGCTAGCAGGAGAGCTGTTGACTGAAGCAAGATAAAAAGCTGTAAATATAAAGTAGTATTAAGCCATTCATTCACAACCCACAATTCCAGAAAAGTACATTTTTAATGAACCAAAACAAAATGAGCTGCTACTTACACACAATCGTAATACTTCTGCTTACCCTAAATTCTACCACATTCATATCACATTAAGGGATAATTCAAAAATTAAAATGAATCGATTAAAAAATAAGCATTTGATGTTAGTTAATTAAACTTATTTGGCTTCTTTAACATAACTAACAGCATCAGTCGCCATTTCAGTGACACACACAAGGTTATCTCAAGACTGGTCATATACAGTGGGGTAAATAAATATTTGATATTCAAATTTTCTTGTTATTTTTATCGGTACATGTCAACTGTAAAAGACAAAATCTAAAAGAAAATCACATTGTATGATTTTTAAATAATTTATAAGCATTTTATTGCATTAAATATGCCAAGACTGCCAAAACACACCGACAGTGATGGGGCATGGACAGGATCAGATTGTTCAGCAGTTCCTCTGCCACTCTTTCTCCAGGGCAACTTCCAGCTTAAGAAGTGTTGTGAGAGGTATTGGATGGTTTGCCAAACATTTTCCCAGTACATATCAAGCATGTTTAAAAGGATTCAGGTCTGGAGAATGGGAATGCCAGTCCATGCATTTGATTCCTGCCTCCTGAAGCATGCTGTTGATGAGATGTGCATGGTGGGGCCTTGCATTATCGTCCATGAAAAGAAAGTGGTTTCCAACTGCTCCAGCATAGGCTACCACTGTAGGTTGCAGGACCTCATCTCAGTATCTGACAGCTGACTTTTCAGCTATGTCCAGAACATGGCTGCGATCTTGAAAGCCACCATATTGGATCAAGGGCAAGCATATAAAAAAATATCAGAATTGTCTCAGAAATTAACTGCTGTAATTGGATTTGTGATTTAAAAGTTATAAACACAGAAATGTCTAAACTTTTGTTTATCACCGGTAACTGTAAATGCCATAACATAGTCACAGACTTCAGCAAACAACACCCAGAAAGACCACCAATTTCACACAGAACTATTGCATCATCATTGCAAAATTCAGAGAAACCGGGACTTTGGATGACAAGTAACGTAGTGGTCGTCCGAAAGAACGCTACTGATGAAGAAACCACAACAATGGTTTTTTGTAAGCCTTTACGAAAAGTCCACAATACAGTATCGACATGTCCTGTGACTTTTGACTCATCCTGTAAAACTACAAAGTGCAATGACTCCTAAAACTTTACTTAAGAATGAGGAGAATGTATTTTGAAAAATACAGAATGCATAACCTCTTGTACTGATATTTTCATTTAAGTGTAAGTAGATGCTCAGAAAATATATAAAAGCTTAAACTGTTCAGGCTTTATTACTGTTGCTTGATCCAAAAAATAATTAAATACAGTCAGATCTAACTTCAAACTGAAATTTGAACGAGATATAGTTTATATATGATACAAAAGTGTAAGATTTACTCGTTTGGGTTTCCTTGTTTCATATAAAAATCAGCACAAGTTCTGATTTATATGCTGGTAAGAAGCCTGGTATTCTGGATTGGTACGTATAATGGTCATCAACATATTTACCAAATCAATATCACATGCAATATACTAACGTCCAATGCTTGTGAACATCACACTCACTATCTGTGTGTCATGTTTATCGTTATAATCAACAAACCTATTTAAAAATATAAGATATATGCTAACCTTTTTAACATCAAATCTTTTTTTGGTAAGAACTGCAAAAAAACGCTCTAAACAAACACTCCAGATTACATTTAATAATATTAACCAATTTAAGCTGTACAGATATGTATATACTGCTCACAAAAATTAGAACTGAATTAAATATCCCCAAATTTGTGTAAGTATTGTACATGCACACCGTATATTATGCGGACTTATTTATATTTTATAAAATCTATTGCATAAAGAGCTAGCACGTTTGAGTCTTATGTTTTGACCAAACTGTTTGACAATTAGGAAAGTTTGCACAAACAGCTCATTCACAATAACAATCTCTTAAGTTACCTAGGTTTCTTATCATGTTTTTATTAAAATAAAAAACGGGAGAGACTAATTCACTCTAAAAACATGCCTCAAGTACAAACCGCATGCACGATTACCTGACGATGTGCTGGCCTACTTCTTCTTCTAAAACATTGTTATGACGGTGGGGATTTGTACGTTGTGCATTGCCGCCGCCAACTGGACTGGCTGATGGAGCGATAAATAAATAAGTAGACTAAATTAAAGTATAGCTTTATGGTCTTAGAGATTAGACTTTTCTTGTCACGTGTATTGTAATACATGTACAACATACAGTGAAATTATTTGTGCAAACCTCCAGCTGTGATATGTACATGAGAAAAGAAGGAAATAAAATAAAATAATAATAAAAATATATAAACTATTTGTAAGCTAAGTATATACAGTCGATTCCGGTTAATTGGACTACCGGTTAATGGGACCAGCCGCTTATTGGGACCAAATCCTAAAGTACCAAAACAAATCCTATTATATATGTGTAATGTGAATTGCTTATTTGGACCAAAATTCCGCTTAATCGGACCAAAGAACGTGTACAGTATGTAATATACGTGAAGAAACTCTTCGTCTCTG